>ML786487.1:83419-101076 GCA_009831015.1 Picea engelmannii | reverse complement strand
TCATCTTCTAGTTTCTCACATACTTGTTTTTTATCACTAAGTTGTTTTAAAATGACTTCTTCAATTTTATTAGCTTCCAGGAGTTGGGATTTTAAATCACTGATGATCTTCTCTGATTCTTTGATAGTTATTAATGCATCTATTTCTTTTGATTGATGTGATTCTTCAAATTCTTGAAGTTGTTCCCTAAGTAGCTTGTTCTTCTTTTTATTTTTTCTTAGTTCCTCTAGAGCACTAATCAGTTCTTATTCTAGGTTCACTTATCCTTCAAATTCATAATGTTCTTCATCATATACATCATTATTTTTAGTATTCATTCCCATAAATAGAAGCTCTGAATTCTCATCTTCACTCACATCTGAAGAACTGAAGTCTTCTTTAGAGTAGAAGTTTTTCTTTCTTATAAAATTTCTTCTTGTATTGGTTTTTTTGGTTGTGAAATTCTTCATCATTTTCCTCTAGCTTTGGATAGGGACATTTGTTAGCAAAGTGTCCAATTCTACCACAGTTGAAACATTTGAAGGGTAACTTTCCTTTATATTTTCTAGATTCTTTTTGGAGTTTTTTATAAAGTTGGCCTCTTCTACATCAGATATGTCTAATTGATCTTCATGAGACATATGTTCATGTTTATTCTTTGAATTATATGCTTTAAAGGTTGTTTCATCTTTTTTTGGTTTACCATTCCCTGTTCTCATTTCATATGTTGTAAAAATTCCATGAAGCCGTTCAACTGTGAGTGTGTCAAGATCATGCCTATCTTCAATTGTATAAATCTTGGAATCATATCTCATAAATAATGACATTAGTATATTTTTCAAAATAGCTTTGTCAGTGTTTCATGGAAACCTACACAAGAGACCTAGATAAATAATACACAAACAAAGTTTATCAAGAAAAGGAAGAGATATACCATATGAAGAATGAGAATCAATGTATATTATGATCTAATCAATGAGTGTGTGATCTTCACTCATATAGGAAATGACATCCTATAATTAGGAATGCATGCATAATAGTGATGGTATAAAATTAGAACGTCTAGAATAGAACTATTCACTTAACTCCCAATGAACTAGTGTTACTCCCACTAAACTAGTCTGCCTAAAATATAAATTTCTCCAAAACCCCCCTGAACATCACTATGGAGTAAAAAATGGGTCCCGACTACTAGGCCATATTAGGTGCTCATGTACAATGAAAATAATGAACACTGAATACAAATGAGGAAAGAGAGAAAACCACGTGGGAACAAAACCCCCCCTCAAAAGACAATACATCAAAAGAAGAAAAAACATTTGCTAGGAAACTGTGTTCTTCACTGCAAGATGATCCTGCAAAGTCTGAAACTTCTAGTCAGTGAAGGTCTTGGTGAATATGTCAGTAGTATTTTCAGAGGAAGGAAATAACTGCAAATCAATGATCCTGTCATGTACTAGATCTTTGATGAAATACATGTGGACCTCAATGTGTTTGGTTCACTTTCACTCTACTAGATCTCTGCAAAATTTCAGTGTACTCTGATTTTCACACCATATGATAGTCGGATAGTGAAACTAGATACCAAGATCAGTAAGGAAATGATGAAGCCAAAGTGTTTGAATGACACATTTGACTACTCCTTTGTACTCGGCCTCTGCGGAAGATAAAAAAATGGCTCATTACTTCTTACTTGACCTACAAATTGGGCCTGACCCCAAACTGAGAGTGCACCCAGACATGGAATTGCGATATGCGCTATCACTATCCCAATCTAAATATATGAAACCTATGATATCTAATACACAACCAACTTCATAGTGAATCCCATAACTCATGGTGCCCCGAACATATCCGAGGATGCGCTTGGAAGCCTTCCAGTGTAGATCATGGGGTTCTTGCATGTATCTAGAAACTTCTCCTACCACATATGAGATATCTGGATGGCCATGGGTGAGATATAGAAGACTCCCCACCAACTTTCGATACAAAGTGTTGTACACTAATGGTGTGTCCCCTCAATCCTCAAGTTTGATCCCATATAAGAAAGTTGTAGGTGCATACTTATAGTCTGTCATGTGGAATCTATCCAGAATATCCATGACATACTTATCCAGAGAAATTTTGATGCCAGAAGAATCCTGAATAATCTCAATACAGAGAAAGAAGTGTAGTGGACCCATGCCCATCATAGATAACCATTCATGCAAAATATCCTTGACCAAAGCAATAGTTCAAGCAGAGCTACCGGTGATCAAAAGATCATCAACATAGAGTACTAAAATCATCACATAGTTAGTAGTCCTCAACATGTACACATTGGAATCATATTTAAATCTTATAAATACATGTGAAAGGAAGTAATAATCCATCTTTTGATACCATGCTCTAGGTGCCTTCTTGAGGCCATAGAGAGACTTCTTTAGTCTGCATACTAAAGATGAGTTTTGAATGGACCCCTATGAATGATCCATGTAGATATCCTCTGAATGGTCACCATGAAGAAACTAATTCTTCACATCCATCTGGTGAACTTCCCATCCTTTAGTTGTTGTAATGGATAGAGCCAAGAGAATGGATTCCATATTTTCTACAGGAGCAAAGGTCTCGTCATAATCTATCCCATGAATCTACTAAAATCCATTTTCAACTAATGTGGCCTTGTACCTTCTCACCTGACCATCTGCTTCTCTCTTGGTCCTATTGACCCATTTGTATCTGACAAGTTTCCTCCCTAGTGGAAGTGGAACTAGATCTCAAGTCTAATTCTCTAGGAGAGAGTCATGCTCCTCCTACATGGATTCTTCCCATAGTGGATTTCCAACAAAATCACTGTAGGTATGTGGATTAGAATATTGAACCATATAGAAATGCATGTGCATCGTTGGTTCAAAAGATGAAAGTACATGAGAAGGATCCACATGCTGATATCAAGTCCTCCTTGAATCCAATGGATCCCATGCAAGGTTACCTTTTGCCTGTAGTGTGGAATGTTCCCACTTGGGAATTTGTTGAAGCTCTAGCACTGGCTCTTCATTTGGTTGTAATATCTATTCATATTCATGTAAAAAATACTCTGAATCTGTGTCTAAATATGTAGCATATTCAGACATGCATATGGAATATTCATATCTACTCATATTCATGTACAAAATCCTCTGAACTGATGGAATCACAAGAGTCTCTGCATGTTGCACTGGAGGTGCATGCAAAGGACTCTCCTCAAACTGAACAATGCGCTCAATGATGAGCTAGTCTTTAGAGGGATCAATTAATCTATACCCCTTCACATCATCTGGATATCCCACAAAGATGCAAGGTGTGCTCTGTGGATCTAAGGTGTTCCTCTTTTCAGAAGGAATATGTGCCGATGTTCTAGATCCAAAGATGCAGAAGTGTTTGAAATCTAGTTTGTCACATGTCCAAGCCTCAAAAGATGTCCTATCCTCAACATATATGTAAGGTTTTATGTTCTCTATGTAAGAAACACAGTTTAGTTCCTTATTCCAAAGCTTGGAAGGAAGTGATGTTGCATGCAACATGCAGACATGTTCTTCCTTTCAGCAAACTCCATTCTGCTATGGAGTGTATGGAACTATGTGCTACAACTGGATAGAATCTTCATGACAAATATTCTAAACATATTTGTTGATATAATCCCCCCCATTGTCTGTATGAAGGATTTTGATTTTCTTCCTAGTTTTTGTCTCTACTAGAGATTTGAAGTATTTGAGATGCTAAAAAACTTCAGACTTTTGTCTGCAAAAATAAACCCAAGTATAGCGTGAGTAATCATCAATAAATGTAAGAATATACCTTGCTTTGTTGATGGACGGATGTGGAAATAGACCCATGAGATCACTGTGAACAAGCTCTAAGGAAGAGGAGGCTCTCCTTGCCTTCCTCTTTTCAAATTTCTCTTAAGAATGCTTTACAAGAATGCATCCTTCACAAACCCCTTCAAAAAATTGAATGTCTGGGAAGCCTTTGACCATTCCTTTCTTGGAAAGTTGTTGCATGTACCTAAAGTTTAAATGACCATATATGTCATGCCATACTCTACTACTATCATTAGCATGTGTAAGTAGAAAAGATGATTCATAGTCAATAAACTTAGTGAACTTATACAACTGTGATTTGTGATCTACCTCACCAACTACAATAATGGAACTTGCATGCATGTCAAGTACAGTAACCAAATATAATGTAAATTCAACCCCTTTACCTATTTGAGTGATCTGATAAACTAAGAGAATATTTATAGAAATTTTTGGAACATGTAATAAATTCTCAAAACTTCTATTAGGGAGTTCCACTCTTCCCTCTCTTGCAACTACTATTGGAGTATCATCCCCCATGAGAATAGGAGGTCCATATCATGAACTCAAAGAAGTAAAAACTTCTTCGTTAGCTGCCATATGATGTGATGCACCAAAATTTATAATCCATGAATTAGATGAGGAATTAATTGCAACAATAGCATGATCATTATCTTTCTTAGGCACATGGTTTTATTCCTTCTTCTTTTTGTCTCCTTTAGGAATGAAGTCTCCAAGGTTATTCTTCTGAAGTACCTATTTCATAAGATCGATCTACTTCTTCATGCATGTGTATTATTCATGATTTGATTTATTGAAACATGTGCACTACTTTCCCTTCTTCTTCTTCCCTTTGGAATTTGAAGAATCTTTGGAACCTAAAGAATCCTTGAAGGTTTTGGAATATCCCTGCTTCTTTGACTTTGGATGTAATAGATCCTTTCATTTTTTCTTCGATTTATAATTGGATGACCATTTTCCATCATGATTGGTGACTGCATGTTCTTTGGGATCTTTCATGAGGCCCATCTGTATGATTTTTTTCTTCTCTTGTGTGAGAGACTCAATGAACTGAGCCATCACAAGCATTTTCCAATTTGCGCCCAAAAGACATCTGCCAGAATGAAAATTAGATAAATATACATCATATTATGGTCCTATATTGGCCAATATTGTTAGAATAAGTTGTTTCTCTTGTGTAGACTTGTCAATACCACATCCACCCAAGCTCAAAATCAAATATTTAAATTTAGTAAATAAATCCTGTATATTATCAAAACTTTTAGGGTCTAAGGCATTCAACTCTACCTCAAACATATGACCTTGCATCTCATATTGTGTTCCAAAGAGTCCTTCCAAGGTGGTATAGATCTATTTTGGAGTCTTTCATGTAGTAACATGAAGTCATATATCAATGGAGATTAACTCAAGAAGTAATCATGTGGCCTCATCCTTACGGTTCACCCATCTGGTTTTCTCAAGCATTGATGTAGGTTCTGCTTCTGTCGCCATCGTAAAATTATATAGTACTTTTATTTTGAGTTGGAATATTTACTTTGGCTTCCATTCAAAATAGTTGTATGGTGTGAGTATTATCACAGGACTTGATTGAATAAGTTGCATCACCTCCATCTTGCTATTGATTCTGAAAAGATCCTGAAAATCCAGATCGTGGATTCTGAGATATGAGAGACAGTTCTATGGTAGCTATAGATATGGTAAAACAAATATATATCCTAATATATGATGTGAGTTTTGGAGAGGTCTGGTGACCATAATCATCCCTATGTTATACGTCTTTGGTCAAAATTTTAGCCCGACCCAGATCTCAGATTTTGAGATATGTCTATTTCACTACAAAAACCCAATTTTCTGGAGGGCTTGTGAATCGTCGCACCCTAGAGAACGATAAAGTGAGACGATGTTGAATCGTTGGACCCTAGTGAAGGACACAATGAGATGATTGTGAAAAACTAAATTTTCTCACCCCAGATGAAGAACACAGTGCGACGACATCACACCTTGGCTATGTATAGGCTGCAACAATTTCAATCATCGCACCTTTCGATAGGGATAGGCCACAACGATTGCGGAAAATAGGTTTACTCAAATATTCTTTCTCTCTTCTCTAGATTTTATGGGTTTATCCAAGAAACCCGAATTTGATACCATGTCAGTGTTTCATGGAAACCTGCATAGGAGACCTAGCTAAAGCATACACAAACAAAGCTTATCAAGAAAAGGAAGAGAGATACCATATGAAGAATGAGAATCAATGTATATTATGATATAATCAATGAGTGAGTGATATTCAATCATATAGACAATGACATCTTATAATTAGGAATGCATGCATAATAGTGATGGTATAAAATAAAAAAGTCTAAAATAGAACTAGTTAGTTAACTCCCACTGAACTAGTGTTACTCCCACTGAACTAGTGTGCCAAAAATAAAAATTTCTCCAACAAGGTTTATATGTAAGTTCTTCTCTTGCTTCTATGACTGAATTAACCACTTCATCTACCCTATGAATGTATTCAACAATGTTCTCTTCTTATTTCATTTTTAGATTTTCAAATTGAGTTCTATAGGTCTGTAGTTTGGATTCCATGACTTTGCTATCTCTTTCATATATAACCTTCAATTTGTCCCAGATTTATTTGGCTGACTTACAATGCATAAACTTCACACATATAGAATTGTTCAACCCTCCTTGAATTTCATTAACTACTCTTGAGTTATCATTGCATATTTTATTTCCTACAACATCTTTGGGTGGAGTATTTGGTGCAATGTAACCATCTACAATAGATTCCAAGATATCAAAACCAAGAGCCAATGAGAAGTTTTTCATTCTTATTTTCCATAGAGCATAGCCACCTACATTGAAAAATGGTGCTTTTTTATTAGACATACGCTCTTGGTGATCCATATTCAAGATATACCTTCTAGTTGTTTAAACTGTACTGAAGGCACCCGATCTGATACCAATTGGTGGAATACTGAGAGGGGGGGTGAATCAATATTGCCCTTTTTCAATAATTAGCAGTTACTTTTATATTTTGTTAATTACCAAAATAGATCAACAATGAGATTTTTTGTAAAATCAATTATATAAATATAATTAATAGGAATTACAAGAATTTTTATGAAGAATAATGAAGGACACCAATCCTTTTTAGAGCGCAAACTCTAGGAGACAAAATTCCCCTTCTTCAGGGAACCAACCCTAGGAAGCACCAACTCCCTTGTCTTTAGGTAACCAACTCTAGGAAGCACCAACCCCCTTGTTTTTATGGCACCATCCCTAGGAAGAAACAACTCCCTTATCGTTAGGGAACGAACCCCAAAAAGCACCAAATCCCTTAAATTAGACTTACTTAGTAAAGGATATGAATCCTTCAATGCTCCTCCTTTCCACCCTCACTTCATAAGAATCATCAGTTCTTCTTCTTGGACTCTGATTCTGTTTTGATCTTTTGATCTGGACTACAGAGACACTTCTTCTTCACTGTTCTTCCTTGCTTATATAGTCACCCAACTAGTGTGAGATATGAATCATTGTGTCCCTTTGTTCAGACCATCACACCTCTTTATTTAGATTAGAAAAAATAATGTTTGTTTTTTCTTCATTATTATTCAAACATTATCATGAAGGATTTTCAAATTAGTTAGAGTGATTTTCATAAATAGATCACTGATATGGATCGATTTTGTTTTTAAATCGATTCCATGTCTCTGCCAATATTGCAGAAATTGAATTCTGCAGAGGCACTTCCTTCAAACCATTTACATATAACCATATGCGCAAAACCACATGCTTATAAATTTAAGCGATGTTCCTAGCACTTCACAACTTATGTGTTCATAACCCATGACCAGGGGCTAGAACCTAGTCCTCTAGACTTCTACCTTCGTGCATTTTCTCTTTCATCCAGTCTTCCAAAGTTTTGACCTCTCACAAGTATTGATATAATGGTTAACATGATTGTTTGAACCAAGTAAATGGTCTACCTTTGATCCTTACACTATCCTTCCATTGCTTAATCCAACGACTATGACTTAATCAAAGATTGATATGGATGACCACTATGTACTTTGGGACTTTGAGACTTTGGGGGCTCGAAGGTCTGGGTAATTGATGTTCCAATTTCCATCGGAGTTGGTCAGTGCTGATGTGGTCAACATGGGAGTGATTATGTCATATTTCCACTATCTTTTGATCTAATGATCATGTGAGATTCCAAAGGATCTTAGATCAATGGTTAGAATTGACTTCGGCCTTCGACGCTTCGGGTAGTTTCTAGTTTCCCCCAAAGGAAAAACTACCAAAGTGACGTAACTTGCTGACGTCACTGCTGAATTGGAACTAGCCGAGTGGTTGCCACGTGCCACTTATATTTGTGACTTACATGTACCTAAAATTCCAAATGGACCTTGACACTTATCACCATTTGATTATGCCATGTGTCCTTGCTGACGTGGTATTTACTGATGTGTCACATGTCTTCCTCCTAGATCTAATGGTTGTAGGTTCATCTGAATCCTTGATCCAACAACTGTGATCAGTTCTAGATCAATGGTCTAGATTCATTTTGGTATTCAAGACTTCGGGTTATTTTCTTTTCCCACTTCCCAATTCTCCCAGAGTGAGATTCCCTGAATAAACTACAAGTAAGTTTGACTTCATCTAACGATCCTCATTTGACGTGAAAAGATTAAAATGATCCAACGGTTTTCGGGAATTAAGCTATTTGAGATCTCATGAATCCTTGATCCAATGACTGTGATAGGTTCTAGATTAATGGTCCAGATTCATTTCGACCTTTAGTACTTTTAGTTATTCGCTCCCACTTCCCAATTCTCCCAAAGTGAGATTCCCCTGCTAAAACTCAAGTAACGTGACTTCATCTAATGATCCATATTTGACGCGAAAATCTTAACAGGATCCAACGACTATTGGGATTTCGTCTATTCAAGATCTCATGAATCCTTGATCCAATGATTGTGATTAGTTATATATCAATGGTCTAGATTCATTTTAGCCTTCAGGAATTTGGGTTATTCTCTCCCACTTCCATATTCTCCCGAAGTGATATTCCCTGAATAAACCTCAAGTAACTTGACTTCATCTAACGATCCATATTTGACGCGAAAAACTCAACACGATCCAATAGTTGTCGAGATTCTGGTTGTTCGTGACTCTGAGCCTGGGGGGTTCCGAGTTAGTGGAACCGATGCCAACCATAGATCTATTGGCAGGCGACGATCGACAGTTAGTGTCTATTTTGGAACCGAAACTTGCACAATCGTTAACTCCACCCTTTCATCATGCAATGGTTCATCGCTGTTGATTTTCCCTTACTGAGATCCCATGGTCAAGACTTAATCAGATCTTGATCCAAAGATCCTCCTATGTAACTCCTAGATTTGACGGTCATGGTTTGTCCTGAAATATACATCAGTGGACTTCTCCCTCGATTCTTTTTTAGTTTTACTGTGGGGATTTCAATCCTGATCGCGTTTCTTCAATGTGCTTTCCCTTCTGAGATTTTTGGTTTTATACTTGGATTCTAACTGATAGAGATCATTGATCCATTGGGAATTCAATCCCGATGGTTTTTCTATATTGCGTTGATATTGTGAAATCTAATACCCTACCTCTCCTAAGCTTTGGGTAGATTTCTTTACTTGTTGTTCATAACAACTTATCATCACATGATTATGATATCGAATGTTGACATCAATGAAAACACATCAATGACAACATGTCCAACAAAATAGGTCTTAATAACTAACGTTAGCCTTTATTACATGGAAAATACATTATTCTATCTCTATGAGGGATTAATGAGGTTAGGTCCCTAACATGCCCTCCCCCTTAAAAATATCCTTGTCCTCAAGGATTAAGATGAGGAATTTTTTGGAGAATAATAATTGGCTCCGAGTATCCTTGAATTTAACTAATACTTCCTGGATGGTGTGCTGGTGGAGATGATGCTCTTGATGGTCTATTGGAACATGCCATTTTGGGGAATAACACAACAATTAATGAGAAAATTAGAAAATGGACCAGAAAAGGAGTGTGCGATGGAATACAAGGAAAAACATCACAAGGAAGTAGGAAAGGAAAAATAAGAAAGAAGGATACAGATCCTTGGGGAGAACGGTTGGATTGTGGACTAGCCATGCGCATGAAGTTAGAATGTGGAAAAACCTAATCAACTCAGGGTTAGTGGCTTAGGGTTTAGGTCATTGTTGTAACATGTTTTAACCCATTTTTATAGTATAAATATATGTATTGAGAGATATGAGGAGATCTGGTTCGAGTATAGGTTATGAGTCACAGTTACTAGTTAGAGGTAGTTGAGGTTGAAATTGTTTTGGAGATACTGGATTCATTTTTGGAGACAAATTTATGGATTGCAATCAAGGGTAAGGTTGCAAGCTATGGAGATTGGTTCGATCTTGTCAGCTTCAAATATACATGTGCATCTCATATGCACTTCTTATGTAATTCGTGCAACAAAATAACTTGATGAATAAAAATAAAAGAGCGAATAATTCTAGATCTTTGTGGACATATCACAGGCGGGTCAACCACAATAAAAACATGTGTCACTGTGTGGAATTTTTCTTTTATGTCTTGTAATGGTTTATGATGAATGAATGAATTTATTACTAATAAATGCAACGTGCACTAAAATAGTTCTAATATTTATTGTAGAATGAACTTTAATGAATGAACATGATTGTAGAATGATAAATATGATATAATTGAGGTAGAGATAATGTCTAACATCCCCATAAGCACCATCCCTTCCATGATTGAAGACATCTGGGTCCTACAGTCACCAATAATCCATCTTGGGTGAGACTTCATCGTGCACTTTATGTGTCGTGTTTCCTTCTGGTCTCGATAAGGGTCGATGGTTTGCAGGGTTTTGTTGGAAACCTAAGGTAGAACCCGGGTCAGCCCACACATTCAACAAATGGTTCTGTTGTCGGTTGGAACCCATATGATCAGATTGTAAGGGAATTGTTGTGAAGGAAAATGAGAAGAATGTAGTGGTATAAGGGGATGTTCAGGCCATGAAATCCTACGAAGAAAGAGATTGAATGATGGTTGGAAACAAAATAGCTCGAGTTTGCACAAAAAGACAATAGAAGTTTCAAGTATACGCCATGCCAATATTTGGAAAGGTATGTATTTACTGATCTTCATGATGAAATTTTCTATTATTTTATAGAGTTGTTGCAAGAGTGGATATTAATATTGAAGGATAATCACTTGACTAATCGGATAAGACTAGTAGAGTGACCTACTAAGAATATTGCAAATCTAGAAAGAGTCAATAATAAATTCATGCACACAATTGATTTATGGCCAGATAACATTATTGAAGGATTTATTACTGAATTTGCAGTCGATACTGCGAAGTCATAGACTGCTGTAGAGTAGGATTTTATGAAGGGTCCAAGAGGAAGGTACATTCAATCACTTTATACGTCTATAAATATTTTACTTCTTGATAAAGGTGTGATGACAATGGATCCATACAACTAAAGCACTCTATGCGCATGGGGAAACTAGGGGAAGAACTAAGGATGATCTGATATATGGAGAAGGACCTGGATAGAGGCCAGAAGAAGGAAGAAATTAAATCCATTGTGATGGATGAAGACCAAATCAAAGAGATAATGGATAGAGTGGGAATAATGCGTAGTGGAAGACCCTACTAGTATAGGATTGATAGTAAAAAGATGGTAGTAGCCAAGCGAGAGGGCTTGGAAAGTGATGAAGAGGAGGTAGAGTATCTCCATGCTATAGGGAATACTGAGGAAATCATATGTGCCACATATCATAGGAAAAATATAGGTCAAGGGTCTGACATAGAATAAGGAACTCCATTCCATATCAGAATTAGTGTGGAACCCACAACCCCATGTGCGACTAAGAAATATGAAAAGAAAGAACCATTTTCAGAACCAACAATTAGTAGCAGAAGGATATTAGTAAGAAGAGGGTACAGTGGAAGTTCAATTGGAAGTAAAAATTCAGAGATAAGTATTCAATTATCTGCACCATGCAGAGGTGGTATCACAACAAACTTTACAATGGAAGGAGCATATCCAACTATTCGGTTACCACAGTTTCATGGAGAGGGGTCGGAGGACCCAGAAAATAATTTGTTTATTTGTGAAAATATTTGGATAGATAAACATATCAAAGATGAAGATACAAAAGTGGTTCATCTTGAAATCACATTCAGATACCATGCATTGGACTGGTATATGGGCCTCACAATAAACAATCCACAAGGAGCACCTACAATTGTCGCAGATGTGAAGAAGTAATTAATCAATGAATTCCAATGACCAAGTTCAAAATATTAGTTTTTGAACGAGATGATAGAGATCAATCAAAATCTAGAAGAGTCATTTTGGGAGATTGACATGAAGTTCAAGCAGTTTAAAGGTAAGTTGAAGTATTTGTTGTTCTTCGACCAAGTTTTGAGGAAACCTTGGTAAGATTTGGCCCACTTTTGGACTTCGACATGCTGGTCGAAAAAGGAGCGCCCATGCGGAGCTGAGATCGCGAATATCACTTATTTTGCGGGCTATGCAGACCTAGTAAGGGGTTATCTGGGGTTTTTGTAATGGGTTTATGGGATGTTGGCCCATGGGTTCTCCCATGCTTAGGCCTTAGTGTAAGGGTTGGTAGAGTATAAATAAAGAATAAAGTATTGTATAAGTAGCTGAAGTAGATCACTAATGCTCTGTGAAAAGGTATGTATGTGGTCGAGGCTTAGTGCTCGACTTTGATTTTTTAAAAGGTGCTTAGTGCTTGTAATGCTCAATTCATAGATCTAGTACTTAGTGTAAAGAAGGAGGATCTGGTGCTCAATGCACAAATCTATGGCTTAGTGCACATGACTGAATGAATGTAAGATTTTGGCAGATAATAAAGAGGCGAAGTATTTGGTGGGTGTAGCCCAAGACTGGGGTGAACCACGTATATCTGGTGTCTCTTCATTTTCTTTGTGTTGTATTACTTTTGTTATGAATCTGCTTATTACTTTGATTTTGATGTATAATAGATAGATCATTTTTTGCTTAAGTGATTTACTTGTGTTAATGGTAAATGAATTCTAGATTTAAATTATAATGCTAAGTGCTCAGGGTATATAATAATTCATTGTTGTTGCACCGATCTATCTTTGAATAAGTCCTGCAGTGTTAATTAAGCTAAGAAAATAATGCATGTTGCTTCCTAAGTCCTAATAGACTATTCTGCGAAGTCCTTTTATCACATATCTGTGTCCCATCCTGGTTATAGACACCTGCGTCTTGTAACACCCCCTACTTCTACCTCGGGTGAGACTTTGCCTGCTTTGTAGGGCATTGCTGAAAAGGAGGGTAGTCGAATTTTTGTTGGTGCGTTGTTGAGTGTTGAACCTTGGGTCTGCCCCTGTGCCAAAAAATGGTTTTGTTGCCGAGACCTAAAACTGTGATTGCCGGGAACTGAAGTAAAGAAAAAGAAAATATCCATGCGTAGATCTGTTGTTGAAGTGCGTAGTACTCTACTTGACTTGCGAATATTTGTGCTAAGAAAATAAGATGATATAAAGAAAAGAGGTAAGATGCTAAAGAAGCAAGCTTTGTGCTTTGGCAAGAAAAATATACATGAACATTTTTGTTTTGGAATCACGAATTTAAGTATGTTCGATAGATTCTGTCCTAGTCTAAAGGCTAGGGCGCAGTTGAAAGAAAGAGATGATTTGAGTAAATTTAATGGAAATGAAGAAAGATATGTTATTAATATGCATAGAAAGTTTTTTTGGACTAATAAGAGGATCCAAGAACCTAGAAATAATTTTTGCAGATTGCAGGTCCGGTACTATGATCTAGAGGATATGCACAGTACAGAAAAGGTTGGGGAACATTTAGGAGAAAAAGAGGATTGACTTTGTGTTATAACTACAGAAGGCTGAGACATGTTGCTAAGGAATGTCCTGAGGTAGGGACTATATGTATTTGTTTTAATATTGTTGGTCATGAGGTTGAGGATTGTCCAAGGATTATTTCTAAAGTTGAAGGGATGAACACAAGACAAGAAAAATATGAATAAATTCAAGAGACTAAGGGTATGTTAGAAATTCCTCAAGATAAAGGGTCAGAGGAAGCTCAAAATACATTATTACAGTTAAAAGAAATGATGGATGTTCATAAAGATATTAGTTTACTAGAAATCCTAAAAGAAAAACAGTGAATAAGTGCAAGAATATAAGACTTTGACATAGATTGTGTCTTGGATGAAGAAACATAAGTAAATATTATGATAGAAGAGACTTGGGAAATTTATGGAAAGCCTACTGTGGTACCTTATTTAGGAAGGATAGGCTTGTTTAAGGGTAAGATGATAACTTTATGTGCAAGGGTAACTATTGTACCTATTATTGTTCATGGAACATCGACTGAAGAAGAATTTGAAATCATTATATTTTTTGGGGACATGTTGGCATAGGGGCAGACCCGTGGTTCAGCTCTAACAACGCACCAACAAGCCCTGACTACTATCCCTTTCGACAAAACCTATGAATCAAATGCAGTCTTTCCTGAAGTAGCAATAGGGGGTTACATGAAACAAATGTCTACAACTAGATAAAATGTAAAGTGGATCCAGTACAACAACAACACACATCAACCTAGTTAATCTTACCAATAATTAACCCACTTCACACAGTTGTATCTCATATCTAACACGATAATGCATCTACAGAATATCAAAAGGTAAAAGAACAAAAAAAAATCACACTGAACAACAGGATATATGTGGTTCACCCTTTGCCTAGGGCTACGTCCACAAAATTGTACTTTATAATATATTAGGTGAAAGCATGCAATTCTATCTGCGCTCTTAGCTTGCAGATCTCTCTATCTTCTTCTTTATTTCTCACCCCTCCCTATGCACCAAGATGTAGGGTCGATCTTTGCACCCAACTGAAGATCTTACAACACAAACGTCTCTTACCTCACAATACTCCTCTCTCAACAATAACAACCATCACTCATCACACATCATATAACTCTGAACGAACAACTCTCAACCAACCCCTTCCAGGTCCTCTAGACCTTTATTTACACATTACAATGGCTCACCGATAACCTTAGGTCGAAACCTAGGTGTCAAAACCCTAGATACCAAAACCCTAGGTGTCTAAAACCCTAGGTCAACTTGACCTGCATTTTTCAGGGCTTCGCTAGCCTGTCTTTCCTTCCTTCCCACGAGGTTCTCCAAAAAATCAACTGGTGGATTTTTCCACTTTCTAATTTGTCCACGATCCATCTTCCTTGCTGATCTGTCTTCCTCAATATCCTCATCCAACGACTTGTTCTCTCGAAATTTTCTCCATCTTTTCTTCTTCTTTAACCAATTTGACTTGATCTCAGTCAACCTTGCTTCCGTGCAGTTCTTGTTTCGCCTTTTCTTCCGTAATATTTACTTTCTTTCACAAACAAGGGAATCTTGATCTTAATATACATTGTACCTCAACTTCAGACTGCATAGTGCAGTGTGTGATTTCTTCTCTGTTCCTCCACCTTGTCTGTAGACTATCTTTCTTGTGTTTGGTACCCAGTCTCAACTGCACCTAGTACCTAGACCCTTATCCTTCTATTTTTACTGAGAGTTTCAAGGCAACTGGTTGTCATAGTACAATTTCAACCGACTCCCATTCACCAATCCTTCCTTCCGCTCCCCATTCAAAGTCTTCAACTGCAAAGCTCCTCCCTTTGTAACGTAGGAAACCTCATATGGCCTCAACCAATGTGTTATGAACTTCCCTGGATGCTTCATGAACTTGCTATCATATACCAATACTAGATCTCCTTGCTTGAAGGATTTCTTCTTAATGTGCCTATCATGATAGGCCTTTTCTCTTTCCTTCTGTACCTGCTGATGAAATCCTGCAATAAATATGTCTTGTTCTAGTTCAACTAACTATGTGAGCCTCTCTTGAACAATGCCAGTGTCATCCATATCTGTGAACGCTGCAATTCGTAAGCTAGGAACCAAATATTCCATGGGTACAACTGCTTCTAGGCCATAAACCAACTTAAAGGGAGTCTGCATTGTCAGCTTCTTACAAGTGGTTTTATAGGCCCAAAACACTACTGGTACTCTCAAATCTCAGTCATCTTTTTTTATACTTCAAATCTTCGTCAGCACTATCTCCAAGATCTTGTTGAAGGCTTCAACCATCCCATTCACTCGTGGATGGTAGGGTGTGCTCTTCTAATGATGAACTTAAAATTACCGAGTCAAAGATTCAATAGTCTTATATGTGTACCTTGATCACTCATAAGGATCTTTGGGCATCCAAACCTAGTTATGATATCATCAAATATGAAATGCACAACTGTAGTTTCACTACAATCCTAAACTGCTCTGGCTTCTGCCCATCTTGTCAAATACTCTGTCGCAGTGATGATGTATCGAGCTCCTGTGTGCTTCCCTAGTGGGTTGATAGGTCCCACAAATTCAATGGCTCATTTATCAAAGGCCTGTAAGGTTAGTTGGGGTGCTAATGGAATGCCATCAATTCTAGATGGTTTCCCAACTCTTTGGGATACATCACAGACTTTGTAGTATTCTTTATCATCTCTATGTAAACTAGGCCACCAGAGGCCAGCTCTAAGAACCTTATGCGTTGTTTCCTTCCCTGCGTAGTGTCCTCCTATGATTCCTTCATGAGCTTTTTCTAAATTCAGTGGTCTTTCTGCTTCCATAACACATCTCCTTATGATCTCATCAGGTCCCATCTTATACAGTTGGCCGACTATAAGTGAAAAATATGCATCACGCACTACCAACTGTTTCTTCTGGGTGATTGTATATTCACTAGGTTCCATTCATGTGGACATGAACCTAACTATCTCAACGAAGTGATCATCAAAATTCCTAATGGCCAACAACTATGCATATAGCAGTGTATCCTCCAAACTAGTAGGTTTCTCTCCATGTTCCAACCTCGACAAGTGGTCAGGTCCTGTGTTCATCCTTCCAGGTTTTACCACAATCTCAAAATCATATTCCTGAAATAGAAGAAGCCATCTGCATATTCTTCCCCCCAACACTAGCTTGTTGACTAGGTATTTTAATGTGGAGTGATTAGTGAACATCTTAAAGTGTCCTCACAACAAGTAGTGGTGAAACTTCTACAACGCATACACCATGGCTAATCCTTCTCGCTTAGTGGTAGTGTAATTTACTTAGTTGTTGAGAGATTCCTTCTAGCAAAGGATAACAGATGGTCGATATATCCTCCTCTTGGTTGCACTATCATTGCTCCTAATGAAATATAATATGCATTGACATGCACATGAAATTCCTTGCTCCAATCTGGAAAAACCAGAATAGGCGTAGTAACCATTTTCTGTTTCAGTGTGTCGAAGCTCCGCTGGCATTCTTCTGTCCAATGAAATTGACAATCTTTCTTCAAAATATTATCCATAGGTGTTTTGATTTGTGCATATCCCTTAATGAACTTCCTATAGTATCCAGTATGTCCCAGCATAGTGCACAACTGTCTAACTGAAGTAGAAGGGGGTAGATCGACAATAATGGAAATCTTAGACGGATCTACCAGCAACCCCTTCTTACACACAATATGGTCTAGCAACACTCCAAAGGGTGAAAAGAAGATGCACGTTTTTAGGTTCATAGAAATCTGACATTGCCTGCACTTATCCAACATTAGTCTTAAGTATTCAATATGGTTTTTCAATAAGCTAAAATAGTCCAATCATCAAAATAGGCTTCCAAACATTTATGTAAAAACTCCTTGAATGCTTC
>ML786487.1:56377-71414 GCA_009831015.1 Picea engelmannii | reverse complement strand
CTAAAATAGTAGAATCCATCTGCATATTCTTCCCCCCAACACTAGCTTGTTGACTAGGTATTTTAATACAGAGTGATTAGTAAACATATTAAAGTGTCCTCGCAACAAGTAGTGGTGAAAATTCTACAATGCATAAACCATGGATAATCCTTCTCCCTCAGTGGTAGTGTAATTTACTCAATTGTCGAGAGCTTCCTGCTAGCAAAGGCTAGCGGATGGTCGATATCTCCTACTCTTGGTTGCACTATCATTGCTCCTAATGAAATATAAGATGCATCGACATGCACATGAAATTCCTTGCTCCAATCCGGGAAAACCAGAATAGGCACAATAACCATTTTCTGTTTCAGTGTGTCAAAGCTCTGCTGGCATTCTTCCGTCCATTGAAAATGAAAATCTTTCTTCAAAAGATTCTCCATGGGTGCTGTGATCTTTGCATAGCCTTTAATGAACTTCCTGAAATAGAAGAATCCATCTGCATATTCTTCCCCCCAACACTGGCGTGTTGACTAGGTATTTTAGTGTAGAGTGATCAGTGAACATTTTAAAGTGTCCTCCCAACAATTAGTGGAGAAACGTCTACAGTGCGTACAACATGGCTAACCCTTCTCTCTCAGTGGTGGTGTAATTAATCTCAGTTGTTGATAACATCCTGCTAGAAAAGGATAATGGGTGGTCAATGTCTCCTACACCCGGTTTTGCTAACACAACTCTTAATGCAATAGAGGATGCATCGACATGCATGTGAAATTCCTTGCTCCAATCTAGGAAAACCAGAATAGGCGCAGTAACCATTTTCTGTTTTAGTGTGTTGAAGCTCTGTTGGCATTCTTCCATCCATTGAAAATGACAATCTTTCTTCAAAAGCTTCTCCATGGGTGTTATAATCCATGGATAGCCTTTAATGAACTTCCTGTAGTATCCATTATGTCTCAGTGTAGTGCACAACTATTTGAATGATGTAGGAGGGGGAAAATCAACTATAATGGCAATCTTAGATGGATCTACCAGCAATCCCTGCTTACAGACAATATGGCCTAGCAACACTCCAAAGGGTGAAAATAATATGCACTTCTTCATGTTTAGGGAAATCTGACATTTCCTGCACTTATCCAACATTAGTCTTAAACATTCAATATGATTTTGCAGCAAACTAGAAGCAGTCCAATCATCAAAATAGGCTTCCAGAAATTTATGTAAAAACTCCTTAAATGCTTCTACCACAACCCTAAAAAATATGGCTGGTGCATTCTTCAATCCAAACAACATCACCGTGTACTAGTAAGATCCCCATTCTATTGCAAATGTGGTCTTATGGCGATCCTCCTTGGCAATCCCGATCTGATGGTATCTTGAAAATCCATCGGTGAAGGAGTAGACCTCCTGTCCTCCTACATTATCTAACACTTCGTCAGTAAATGGTGTAGGGAATGGGTCATGCAAACAAGCATCATTCATCTTCCTGAGATCTACACAAATCCTGATTTATCCAGCCTGCTTATCTTGCAACACCATAGGGATTATCCATTCTGACTCTTCAATAGGTTCTATGATTCCTTCTTCCAACATTCTGTCTAATTCAATCTTCACTTTCTCCTTATATTTAGGTTTCAATCTGTAAGGTATATTTTTGAATGGCCTTGCATTTTGATTCAAGGGAATCTTCATCTCTCCCATGGGCCTTTTAATGCCCTTCATACCACTGAACTTGGTTGGAAACAAGTCCTAATATTCATGCAGTAACTCTATGATTTTGTCAATAGTAGTAGTATCCCAATAATCTCCAACATTTGCAAGCTTCAGTGTTTTCTCTATTCCAATATTGACATTCTTGATTTTAATTGGTTGTCTAATGAAAGGTAGCCCAACTCCTGGTCCCTCTATATCTCTCTGTCCTTTTGTTTTGGCGATGTTCACCTTCCTAGGATCATCGTCTTCATCAACATTGATATTGTAACAACCTTGCAATTTCTGAAGAGGCGCAGTCCATTCATCCTCTTCTTGTTCCAAAGGGAGGCTAGGTGCCTCCTAAAATGATTTCTGTCTAAAAATATGTAGTGCTTGATCCACTATAGGATATTGGATTTTGAATAAAAAGGTAGTTACAAAGTTCTGAGTCATACCTCCCCCATCTGCAGTGATGAGGCACAATTCTTCTTGAAGGTACCATTTGATAGGCATTGTATCCAACGTGTTAATGAATTTTTGTACCCACTGCTCTTGAGGAATGATGCTCCAGGCTTCCTCACAACCTCACACATGGTCCTTCAGACAACTTCGACCTGTGTACCTAACTTCACAACCTTCTACTTGTTCTGAAAGCCGCGCTGTCATCAAAGTGCGACACTGTACCCAATTTGTAATGTTGTTTTTGTGTGTCCCCCACCATATTTTTGGAGTTTCTTTTAAGGCCTCATCTAGTCCCAACAATCTTTGTTGTATTGGTAAAATTTCTTCAAATTCCAACAATAAATATTCTAAATGATTTATACCATCAAAGGTGGGCAAGTTACTTACTGTTGTGCTGATCCAACAAACTTCTTTGGTTAATCTAACACATCTCCTTGTAGATACTACATACATTGTGTTCTGCTAGTTTTCCAGTGCTTCTTCTGAATTTGAGGAACATGCACTATCACTTCGCCAGCTTAAATTCCCATTTGTTGTAGGATTAATGTAATCCTACTGTCTTGCGGTTAATTCTCATATATTCTCTACCTCGTATGCATGATATTCTTCTCTGATAGGCTCGGTGTATCTGGGACCTTCATCAGGATCCAAAGGTGCGATGACCCTAAGGCCATCACCTTCAAACACCATTCTTATTTTCTTTAAATCAACCATAGTGGAATTGTTGAAATCCCAATCAATTTCTAACAACGTAGGGTAAGGACAACTATCATCAACTATCTCAATTACCTCGAAGTCCACAAATGTTCTGACCCCATCAATGTCCACAGGGACATGTTCCAGTCTTTCGAAGGGGCTCACAACTTGTTGATTGGCCATGCTAAGCCTGATGGGGGAATAGATCAACTTAGGTTTTCCCATCAGTGCCCATGTCTTCTTTGTCATTATGTTGACCTACGACCCTAGGTCGAGGACCACATAGTCTATATCATACTCTCCAATTCGAGCATTCAGGTGTAGTTCCTTATTTGTCCTTCTCTTTTTAGATATTTGGTGTACTTCTCTACTCAGAAAGGGATCTACCTTCCCTAGACCGTACTATCTGATCTACGAGAAGTACATATTTGTGGGTGTTTGAACATATTTTTGCATGTAATATCATTCATCGGGGCGATGTCTATTCCTACATACCTCACACCAAGGTAGAGTAACTTGTTTCAAGGGGCTCAGAGCTCCAGAAGCTAGATACTCATGAAACAAGGGACAATGCTCCTTGTCATGGCCTTTTGATTTGCATATAATACACCATATACCTTCTCTTTTATCTTTTCCCTTGTCTTTCTTCATATCTTCGACCGACGGTAATAAGCTAGTTAGCTGACTCAAGATTTGAATCATACCTGAGTTGGATTCTCCCATAGGGGATGATTCTAGTTTCATGGCGATCTTCGGTGCCTCATCCTATGAAGCGATCTTTTGTTGCATCAGAGGAAATCTTATGTCTGGTAAGAGGGAAACAATGAACCATTCCTTGTTCTACTTGTCTAGGATCTGAATAGTCAGTCGACCCGTTAAAGTTTTAAACCTCTGATCAAAATACCAAACATGTTCAGCTACTCTTTTCTTTATTTCTTTCAAATCTGTAATGCATTGTGACTCCGACTTGGGTTTCTTGAATTTTGCAACCAATGCATTCTTGATCTCATTTAGCAGTTTAGGCTGTGAATTTTCTTGGACAAGCTTCATGTACCAACTCAGTGTGCGGTCTCTCAAGGTAGTTCTAAACTGAGCTTGTTTAACAACTTCGTCAGTGACATTCTTACTACTCCATACAAATTCACATAGAAACCAGTGCTAATCAGGATCTTCAGATCCATCTCCTTTAAAGGTAGGTAACCTCATCTCATCTACCATAGATCTTCCTAGGTTTCTTGATTGAGTGTGAACAGAACCACTTGTACCAATACTCTGAGCACTATGATAACTTAGGTTACTCTGGTTACCTAATGTCGCTGAAACAACAAGAGGAGTAATAATACTTACTTCAACAGTTGGCGCAGTTCCTGATTTTTTTGGCTCTTCTTGGCAATGTTGTTCAGTCTTCTCTTCTCTTGGTCCAATGGACCTTGAATGTTCTTTTCTTAGTATCTATTCCTCCTTTCCACTGTAAAATCCTTCTTCCTGTAGAAGAGGTTCGTGATCTTGCTCAAACAAACTCGCCAAAGGGACTTCTCTAAAGGTCCTTCCACTATGTGTATGTCAAACCTCTGTGTCATTGTCGCTATCTAAATTCTTTAACATTAGATTTTCAATCTGACCCACTACTGTATCTTCAATATGTTCTTCTCATGCAATAACATCTTGATCTTCAACTTCATAAATTGTAAAACTTTTCCTCTAGGTCCCTTAAAGAAATATCTCTCTGCTTGGCTATATGACTCTACTCTATCAATAGAAAAATTGGTGATATACCCTCTGATGGTGCTATCATACCAGTGATCCACTGCTATTGATACAACATTATCAACTCTCTTAACCTTATTGATAAACACTGATGTCCAAACCACAGGTGGTCTAGATCTGATCTCGAACTAGGTATCTTCTAATCTGGCTAACCACTCATATATCTCTTTATGAATCCCTCCAAAGAAAATATCATGTATATCAGTAAAGATATAAATTCCCAACTAGTCCTCAATGCTAATATGAGGGTTCTTGTTTTGGGCTTCCCCGAAGTCCTTTTCTTGTTCTTCTATCCACTTCTGAATATCTGTCTTCGATGGAAACCACCTTGACATTCCCTCAAGAAGATCTCGGTCCTGGAAACAAAACCATTTGTTGGCACAGGGGTAGACCTAAGGTTCAACAATCAAGAGTGCACCAACAAGCCCTAACTACTAGCCCTTTCGGAAACACCTACAAGGCAGATGCAGTCTCACCCGAAGTAGCAATAGGGG
Organism: Picea engelmannii; assembly: GCA_009831015.1. Lineage (NCBI taxonomy): Eukaryota > Viridiplantae > Streptophyta > Pinopsida > Pinales > Pinaceae > Picea > Picea engelmannii. Next base: position 66,327 of record ML786487.1, on the reverse strand, counting down.
GTTGTAGGACACAAGTGTCTACAACTAGAAGGAATGAAAAGGGGATCCAAAACAATAACACACAACAATATAATGATTCCCTATCTCCTTTAATCCTAATAAGAAAGCTATGTCTTAGATATACCACAATAATGTAATAAAAAAATAAAAAAATAAAAAGGACATAACATCAATCACACATAACACAAGATATACATGGCTCACTCTCTCCCTAGGGATACGTCCACATAACTTTGATTTATAATATATTAGATGAAAGCATATAGTTCTATCTATGCTCTTAGCTAGCAGATATTCTCTCTTTCTCTCTTCTCTCTTTCTCCCTTTCCTCTTTCTCCCTTTCCAGTGCACCCAACCGAAGGATGATCTTCGTACCCAGCTGAAGATCTTACAAAACAGAATTCTCTCACTACTCAATGCTTCTTTTGCTCACAACAATAATCACTCATCATCACATAATCGAACCCATCCTAGTTCCTCTTGAACTTTATTTATACATTACAATAACTCATCGACAACCTTAGGCCGATACCTAAGTGCCAAAATCCTAGATACAAAAACCCTAGGTGTCTAAAACCCTAGGTCAACTTGACCCGCGTTTTCAGGGCTTCACCAACCTGTATTTCCTTCTTTCTCGCATGGTTCTCTAAAGCATACAACGATGTCTTTTTCCACTTGCTGAGTTGTCCATGATCCATCTTCATTTTTGATCTGTCTTCCTCGATATCCTCGTCCAATGGTTTTCTTTCTCTTACTTTGCTCCGTCTTTTCTTCTTTTATGCTTACTTCGACCCAGTATCAGTAACTGTGTCTTCCGCGCAGTTCACATTTCATATTTTCTGCCTTAATCTTTTCTTACTTCCATAACCAAGGGCGAATAGTGGCTTAGTGCACATGAGTGAATGAATGTAATATTTTGGAAGATAATAAAGAGGCGAAGTGGTTGGTGGACGTAGCCCCACACTAGGGTGAACCACGTATATCTGGCGTATCTTGGTTTTCTTTGTGATGTGTTACTTTTGTTATGAATCTGCTTAGTGCTTTTATTTTAATGTATAATAGATAGATATTTTGTTGCTTAAGTGCTTTACTTGTGTTAAGGGTAATTGAATTCTATATCTAACTTATAATGCTAAGTGCTAATTGCTCAAGGTATATAATCTTTCATTGTTACTGCGCCGATCTATCTTTGAATAAGTCCCGTGGTGATAATTAAGCTAAGAAACTAGTGCATGTTGCTTCCTAAGTGCTAATAGACTATTTTGTGAATTGATTTTATCACAGGTTTGTGTCCCAACCTGGTTACATACAACTGCGTCCTGTAACCCCCCTTGCTTATACCTCGAGTGAGACTTTTCCTGCTTCCTAGGTGTTGCCAAAAGGTCTGATAGTCGAGGTTTTGTTGGTGCGCTATTGAGCGTTGAACCCTGGGTTTTCCCATGTGCCAACAATATCCTATCATATATATGCAACATAGGAACCTATTTTTTAATTCATTATTGCCACATATTAAGTATCCATTGAGGAAATAGAATTTCAAGACTCAAGATGAGGCTCTGTAAGCATCCTTGTAATTGGAGGAGAATCAATATAAACACATAGATCTAGTTGTATAAGAGATAAGGGCAGATCTCAAGAATCTAACATTTTAGTTATATCAGAACAAAAGGCTAGGAGAAGAGGGAATCTATCTAGTGTACATTATGCAAAACATAAGGGAATCATAAGAATGAGTGCCCAACATTTACACTGTATTTGGGAGCAGGATTTCCAAATCCCTTACCCACAAGAGGACCATGGTGTGAAATATGTAGAATACATGGACATGATCCCTGTTGAAACAAACTTCATATTTTCCTAAAAATGATCTTACATTAAAATGAAATTTCGTTTTTATTTAAATAAAAAGAGAACAAAATGAAATTGGATAATCACCGTAAAAAAAAGGGTCATCCCATCAATCCAACGGTCTAAATGTCTGAATAGATTATGGACCCGCCTTTGGTTTTAAAGGAAAGTCAAATGTTAAAAGCTTCTTAACTTTCAAGTTTTAGGGTTTTGCGATCTGTGCCATTTGATATTTAATGACAACCCCAAAGTCCCAATACTGAAGTCATGAGGAATATTTTTTAAATAAAGTTAAACCAAGTTAATAAGAATAATTAAAAACATTTTAATGGTAATTTAGGCTTTTCACATTTTTACTTTTCTGGAATCTCAACTCAAGCGACAACTCAAAATCCCAATCTGTAAGTCTCGAAATCCCTTCTAATCATGATTAATTAAACGTTTAAAACAAGCTTAATATATTGATTAATCAGTCGCATGTTTGAAATCAGAGAAATATCACTCATCTCATCCAAAAAAACCCCGAAGCTCGGAGTCCCAAAAGTCTTAAGTGTTTAAGTGTGATTAACTTAACATCTAAACAAAGGTTAATGATATAAATTGTTCTTTCGCATTTTCTCTTTTCGGGGGTTTGCAAAGACATTTCATTTGAACTCACGGTTTCGAATCACCGATATTTGGGAGCACTTATTATAGATTAATGAAATATCTTATAGTGTAAGATGCGTATCTCGATACGTACTCTCCTCATTAAGGAAAATGGATTTATCGATAGTAGAAAACACAGTCTAATTGAGGCAGGATAAAGGTGAATAAAGGTTTCTAATTCAAATTTATTTCTCACTTTCAATAAATTATCAATTTATATCTAAGAAAGCTTACACCTTCTTTTCTGTAACAACTACTCGCTTCTTATCATAGGTATCATGGAACCCAGGAAAACGTAGAAAAAGAGTGATGATGCCGGTGAAAGCTCAAATCCAAATTCATATGTTATATCTGATACCACACCACATGTTGTAGATTCGGTCCGGTCTAGGATGTAGATTTTTAAAATATTAGAGCATGAGGTTAGGAATTGCCCAAACGATTTTGGAAACGAAAGGAATGAAAATAAACTCAGAGATATAGTAGAGGTCGATCTCCATAAAATAGCTACATAGTCGAAGCTCATGCCATACAATGACATAATAAACTGGGCTCTGATGAACACCGATGTGCAGACCAGGAGTATCACGAACCATCAAAAGGTCATCGTCGGCTCGTTCAGGTCAGAACATATTCAAGTAATGTATAAGCTATCCCGTATTTATAAATATATTTATAATGCTAAATTCATAGAAGAATTTCAAAGAAAGGAGTGTACAAAATTTGACCAAACATATCCAGATATAATCAAGGGATGGTGGGGCATTCCAACAAGATTTAGAGCTGATACCCATGGCATTTATGCCACAACATCGTTAAATGAATATATGGTTTATATAGCAATGATGTTATGTAGAATATTTGGGAGTAAAATCCCTACCCATTTCCTCGCAGAATGGGTGCCAATTATACACGAGGTAGCCGAGGGTTACACTTTTAACTGGGGTAAGATTTTATCAGATAACCTAAGAAAGGAGATTGCAGAGTACCAAATGACAAATTCAAAAGTTCAGCCTGCATCTTTTTATATGTCTACATATATTATGGACGCTATCTATTATATGACCCCTTTCGTTCTGATGAATTGGAACTAGAATTCAACTTGTGTAGAACCCATACATATCTATCACTCTCAACTATGGGAAGAGAAAGAAAAATATTTCTTTTATGAGATCTGTCACTATGTAGTGATACCTGTGCACCAAATATTGTATGGATACCCACCCCCTCGAATTTCAGATCAAATCATGGGAAACCTCAAAACAATTGCATATTGGTTTATCAAAGATAATTTCTCTTATGCCAGAGTCTTCATATGTTCAATTCCCCCTCATGCTATCCCTAAATTTCTCCTTGATAGACTGGTGTGGAGAGAAGTGGAATACCAGATAATAATAGGAGACAATAGCCCGGATCTCTTTCCTGAAGGAAGTCATATTTTTGGCTATAGAAGAGGTACCAACAACTCCTAAATTAACTGTCACTAAAAAAATCAGGGGTGATATCATGCTGAAGGTATGGGAGGTCAATATATCTGAAAGTAAGAAAATGTCCAAAGAGATAAAGGAAGAATGTGAAGAGACTTTCATATTATTAGATGAAATATTACTAGAAATTGGAAAGGGCGATTACCCTAGAATAGTAGGATAGATCAATGTTACAAGACATCAACTGAACCTAAAAGAAAGTTTGAATGAAACTCAAATTGAAATTTCGCAATTAAAACAGGTTGATGTCACCCTAATGGATATTTGGCTGGTGAAACTAAATTTACAATTGCAATCAGTAAAGTTTGAAGATAAGAGATTTGAAGAAACGTTGTCTAAAATTCATAGGAAGCTGTATTTGTTTGAAGTAAAGGATATGACACAGCCTTCCAGAAGCTTAGTACATTTTCTTGGCAGGTGCGTTGAGTGTCTCAGACCAAATGAAGGAGATACTTCAAATAGATAATGAAGCAACATATGCATGCTCATTTTGTCGGAGTGACAGAGAGGTAAAAGGTAATCAAGCAAAACAATTCAAGTTTGTATTCTATAATCGTTAGCACCTAGGAGTTAGGAAAATACCCACTATTTAGGATTGATGATTTTTGTATAAATATAATTTCAAAAGACTAAAATAAGGCTTTTTATGGCTGATTGTAGTAGAGAGACTTCTTTTTTACAAGAATTAATGACAATGAAAAACAGATATTCCATATTCTGTCAACCCTGAGTTATGTGTTCCTCTATACTTTCATGTTTAAGATCATTTCTTATATATCTTTGATGAATGTTTAAACTGCAATTTAGTACAACACCTACTATGGTTATGCTTTATTCGATCGTCTAATTGTTTGCATATTTTCCTCTATGTTTTCTATTAGCATGCACAAGACCTGTGGATTATTCAGATCACTATATTTTTATGCTTCACTAAAGTTTTCTTGTCTATTTTATTCTTCTGTTACAAAGTGAGATTCCTCCATGATTGATGGCTCACATTGTTTAAACAACTTTATGTTTTCTTTCATCTCATTTGTTATTTTCAATTTAACTCAAGAATGGGAAATGACCTCTAAAATTGTTATATTATTAATTCAAATTTGGGAACTTCTCTCATATAATCTAAAATAGAAACAAAAAACCTTAAAAAAACAAAATAACATATATTTAAACTTTATTTTCCTCATGAATGTTCCTGTTGCAAGACAACCTAACATAGAACCTAGACTCATAGATCAAACTAGCATATCGTTAACCCTTTTTAATACTATCCTTGAGACATCCACCACCCGAGTTGAACTGGAACGTTCATGGGAAACCATTGAACAATACATAAGCACCTAGGAACAATTGGAAGCTAGACAAAGACAACTCAGAAACCAACCATAGCTTCTTTTACCTAAAGAACTATTTTCCTTTTCTTATACTAAAACCCTCCTTATTTTCGGATGATGTGATAATATACTTTAAATCCTTAAAGTATAAAGTCAGAAACAACATCTTTTTGGCGCCATTGTCGAGTAATGAAGAAATGAACTACCTTCCCTGGGAAGAACGACATTGATAAAAAAAAAATTGATAGTGAACAAAGATTGAAAAATATATAAGGCTATTTTCATCTTTCACTTGGCGACTCCACGATTAATAAACTGGATTTTAATCGAAAGAATACCAAGAAGAATCCATATGACAAATAGACTTCGCCTGTATCCAACCTAGAAAAATTTTTGAAATCAAGAAGATACCTTAAACAGACTGCCTCATCGACAAATAAGATTTATCAACCTAAATTCACACAGTCGAATGCTAAGGATCTACTCGAAAGGTCAAATACCCCACTCCTTTGCGGAGAACTATCCACCAATAGAATTGAAAACCTAGAGCCTGGATTGGTCTTACCTAAATTTAAAACTGAGACGTTTTCAACTATTTCTTTAACCAATAAAGGTAAAATATCTATCTCACTCCCTGCCTCGATTGGAATTTATTCACTTCTCAAAGTTCAGTTTCCCATCTCTCAGAACTCCGATGAATATACTGTATACCTTGACTCGAATTCTATTGATTCTCCTGTATATTCACCCTGTGAGTCCGAAGAAACCATTCCACGATTTCCAAGTCCCTCTTTTTTAAGTTTCCTGTCCCTTGATGACCATTTTTCTGAAACCATCTTGCCCTATTTAACCCGAACCGAAGGGTTACCACACCCCTTTAAAATTCCTCTTTATAATCTCCATGTTTCACCCTCTAAATTATTAATGGTTGCGTCCGAAGGAGGTGGGGACGAGGGTGGTGATGGAGGAGGAGGATCAGGCGATCGAGTACCACTCCCTCGAATCTTTTTGAAAGTAGCTGCTAGGTATGCTCCTTTGGTCCTCCCAGTTCCTCTCCATGACCTACCTGAAAATTACATGAACAATTTGCCAAAATTCACAGGAGAAGGTGATTTAACCGCAACATAACACATCAATTTCTTTGATCAATTTGCTGACATCCTTGGTCTCAAACATGAGGATGTTTATTTGAGACTCCTAGTTCATACTTTTGAAGGACAGGTGAGAACCGGGTTCCAAGGTCTAGCAGCAGGATCAATAAGGTCATATGATGAGTTGGAAAATGATTTTATCAGACAATCGGGAGAAAGGAAAGATCATATCCACTATCTAACCAAGTTTGGGGATTTGAGAAAGAAAAATTCAGAATCGGTTCTCGAATTTACTCAGAGGTTTAATAAATTGTATAATAAAATTCCAGTTGAGGTTAGACCTTACGAACCTACAACGAAAGTAACTTTTGTTGTGTCTTTTGATCTTGATTTCGCTCTATTGTTGAGAGAAAGGAGATCTATAGATCTCACTAAAATGTAGGATGATGCTTTAGAAATTGAGTCAAATATGATGGCATTAGGTAAGTTAAAAACAAAATTTGAAATAGGAAATAAAGAAATCAGAAGGTACATGGAACAAGGAGGACCCTCTAGATCCGGGATATCTTCGAAAGACAATATGGATGATATGGTGAGAATAATTAAAGAATTATCGAATAATATCTCAAGAAAGGAATTGGATCAAGCAAAAAATGATCATTTCCCTAGAAAGGATTTCAGAAGGAATCCTAACCCTCAAACACAACGAAGACAAATTAATAATGAGGAACAAAAGATTCAAGCCCCCTTCAAAACTGAATATTTTATAGGAGGAGAAGACATGCAATATTTTGAGGAATTAGAAAAAGACATAGGTAATCTTGGTGATGACTGTCAACAACCTTATTTGACGAGACACGATTATAAAAAATATTTAAATACATAAAAAAGATCGGAGAATAACAAGAATGAAAATATCACAGAGGATTCAACTTATCAAGGAATCATTGATGATATAATGGTTGAACTCCACCAGAAGTACAATCTAAGGCCTAGAAATAGGAACGTCACAACCACCCCAGCGAAGAAAATCCTGCCAAGGGGGGAAATAGACGAGGTAGTTCTAAAAGATGATGAAAAGAAGACGCTTAAAACCAAGACTGATGACACACAACCTACCAAGGCAAAGTCAACAGAAACATCAGTCATCAACACAAGGAAAACAAAGGATCCTGTGGCTGAAACAAAAACCTCACAAAAAAATAAAATTGAAAAGAAGGGGATAGAAGCCCAAACCACAGAATTTGATAAAACAATGAGAAATTTCAGTCTAGAAAATGAAATTAATAAAATGAAAATCCATATACCTCTTGTCGAACTGGAAAAAAATCCAATATACAGAAAGCAAATTGCCAAAATAATTAATTTTTGAGACAATGAAAGTCAGGCTAACGTGATAAATCTAGAATATGACAAGCCTAATATAATTTTCGGTTCACATTTCGAAGGTGTTAGAGATACCGTTGCCCCTTTCTATATCACACTAACTATGCACGATCACCTGCTCCATAATTGCATGTTGGATTTTGGAGACTCTCACAATGTAATTCCTAAAGCCATTATGGATAGACTTGGTCTCGAAATCACTCGACCTTATGGAGATCTGTATTCGTTTGATTGGAGAAAATTTAAATGTATAGGTATGATAAAATATTTAGTAGTTAATCTTGCACAGATACCTGTGAAAAGTGTTTTAATGGTTGTGGTTGTTGCTGATATACCCCCAAAGTATGGCATGTTTTTATATAGGTCTTGGGGTGCCAAACTTGGAGGATCCCTCCAACTCGACATGACGTATTCCATGATCCCGATTTTTGGAGGACAATTCACGTGCTTGTACAAAGAAACCAGGTTGGCATTTATGGTAAGTGACCCACTAAACCTATTAGCACATAATTATGACTCGGGTACAATCCTGAAGAAGCATCCCTTGGGCGAAGAAAAATGATCCAAACAACCCACTTTCCCAAATTTTTGAGGGTGGGCGTGTCATTTTAATGAACGAGCACTTGTGGGAGATCACGATCTGCCCGCCTAAATCTATGGCTCTCATGCGATTCTAGAACCCCCTCGACTTTCTGCCTTTAACGAGGGGGGGGGTTCGGAATCAGGCGTGCACCTTTCCAATGGTGGAGATTGAGGCGCCCAGATCAATGGCTCTCAAGCCTTTCCGGACCCTCTTGCCATTCTGCTTTTAATGAGAAGGGGGGGGGGTATGGAATGAGGTGGGGCCCCCGCCTATTGTGTCAACCTCCTGCACATTTTTCCCATCTCAGGACCCACGTATCTTTCCATGTCCAACCACATGCCCCCCCGCCTTTTCAGCTCATCTCCCTCTCGCCGCCTGCCATGTGTCCCTTTCACCCAGTCACCTCCACCTTAGCACCTTCCTCCATTCGTTGTCTCCTGTCCCCATATCACTTACATGAAAGCACCCCTTTCACCCCCCGCCTCACCTTCATGATATTGGCGCCTACAACCTCCTCATCAAGCATGCCACATCTTCCACCTCTCATCCCGTGAACCGTTTGGCTAGTCTAGGTGGCCCCTCGAGAAGACCTCCAGGTCCCCAAAAGGAAGAGTTGACCAGAACCATTCCTGATCCCAAGAGGGAAGTTATTGCAGTTGTTGGAGGTGGTTAGACATTGTCTCCGCCATAAATGGAAAGTCAAGAAAAGGAATAAAGCACATAAATTCATCCGCAGGACAGTCAGGAGTCTGATTGCAATTGTTTAGAGTCTGCATGCGTAGACTATCAGAAAGCATGCAGACATAATTCTTTTATTGTAATATCTTGTTTTCGCTACTAGGGTTTTGTATTGAGTATATTTGGGCATTTTTTCCATTTATGGTAGATCATCGATGGTAGAGCGAGGCTCCCAGTTGTAAAAACTTTAATGAAGCACTAGTTATTCTGGTTATGCATGGACTCTTGAGACTTCTTGCCTTGTGAATGTCAGTTTCTTTCATGTCTTTGTTTATATTGTGTTAGAGCATCTCGGAATTGGAGGATCCAGTCAATATGTAACTATTATAGGATGATGTAGGTTGGATCACTGTAATAGTTGCATTGTTTCTAATCTGTCCTTGTGATTTTCTTAGCACTAAACGACTTGGAATTGGAGGATCCAGTCAAGTCCCCCCTTCAGTTCCTTGAATCCCTAAACCAAGAGGATCTTGCATTCAGAGTTTTTCTTCTGAAAACTGCTGAAAGGCTTGTTGCCTAAGGTAGTTTGCTCACTCCTCTCGCCAAGTCTTCCACCTGCTCATATTTTAATCAACTCACTTACTAAAGTTAGATCAAGACCTCCTTTGTTCCTTAGATACCAGACCTGGTCCCTGAGTTAGAGTGATATCTTCTTGAGTCTCTACCCATTTGATCACCCATTAAAACTATCGTGACATAAAACTGATGGGCATTGGGCTCTGCTCCTGCAAGCAATCCAGGAGTGACTTCTAACGCTAACAGAACCCAAATAACTACCCTGTTTATATTTCTTATCAGGATGTAGGTAATTGTATTCTATCTATTGATGATGATA
>ML786487.1:45565-56370 GCA_009831015.1 Picea engelmannii | reverse complement strand
AAAAAAAAAAAAAAAAAAAAGAAGAAAAAAAAACAAAGATGTATATAGTTCACGAGTTTGGAAAATGTTTTTTGACCATGCTTCATCTTGTGAGGGAGAAGGAGCCAAAGTGATTTTAATGGCACCCAATGACGAGTTCATTATACCTTTTTCTTATAGACTACAATGGGACATTGATTATACTAACAATGTTTGTGAATATGAGGCTCTAGTCCTAGGATTAGAAGCTCCCAGAAAATTAAAAATAAAAAACTCACAAGTCTATTGTGATGTTGAACTGATCATAAAAAAAATCAATCGTCAATACCAGGCTAAGAACCCAAGGTTAATATCTTATAGGAACTATGCTTGGGATCTGATTGAGAAATTCTTTTCATCAGTTTATGTTCATTACATCCCTAGGACTGGAAATCAATGAGCATATTCGATGGCTAAAGCAACCTCGACCTTCACACCTCTAATGGTTTTTAAACTTAAATATCATATAGATATGAGACATAGGCCTTCCATACCGAATAACATACAACATTGGCAAGTTTTTGAGGATGATGAACAACTCGGGATTTTTTTAGAAATGATAGATGAGTTTGCCGAAACACATGTCGACCAATAAAACTAGAATGGTCTCATTTGGATCATGCTGGAAGGGGAAGATCCCCAGGAGTTTCAATATAAGATTGCTAATCACCATATGATTATATTGAAAAATAATCAGATCCCCAAGGGCCTGATTCCCTTAGAAAGGTTATTTAATCATGATGACATCCCTTTGAGGTCCACTTTACAGCCTCAACCAGAAGAGGTTGAAGATTTCGATATAGGTACCAAAGAAAATACTAGGTTGGTAAAATTGTCTAAGTACCTACCTCTTGAAATAAAAAGTAAGTATTCTGAGTTGCTTAGAAAATATAAAGATGTTTTTGCTTAGTCCTATGATGAATTGAGAACTTATGACACTACTATAATGGAACATAAAATTCCTCTAAAACAGGTTGTCAAACCTTTTAGGTAGAAACTCAGATAGATTAACCTTATATTATTGTTTATGATAGAGAAAGAAGTCAAGAAACTTATGGATGCCAAGATTATTGTCCTATTGAGATACTCTCTTCAGTTTGGTACCTTGTTATAACCCTAAATTTCACCACACATGCTTACCTGGCATCAGGCCAACTCATATCCCTTCCTTGCCAAAAATATGCTAAACAAACTCTTGAAAATCCTCTTGAGTCAAGGCCCACGTGCCCTAACCCATTATTGCACGCGTGTGCACGCTGGCAGGCCCACTACAACCCGCGTGTACCTAACAAAGCACAAAAAGAGGAAAGTTGCCGATGGAACAAAAATCTATGGGTCAGTTAACTGAAACTCCCGGCCATGCATGGTCAAGGGTTCGTCCAAAACCATAGCTCCTTCTAGCTTATAAAAGAAGGGGTAGGGGTACCATTTGTAGCAGGAAACAAATAGCAAAGAAACTTTTATCATTTTCCGAATCCATTGTCCCAACCCTTTAGCCTTTCCTCAAGCAAAAGGAGAATTAATGCAAAGCAGTTGGAAGACAGAAGAGGAGGAGACCAGGATCAGGATCAAGGAGCGGTGGCCGGTCTCGACTTTGATTGTAAGTTGATTCATTTTTCGAATAATAAACGAATACTTTTCCCGTCCCAATGCATGAGTTATCTATGGTTTGTTTAATTTATTCTTAATTTCTAACCCTCAAGTAGAGAAGTAGCATGCATGCATAGTTGTTTGTCTTGATTGCAAGTTATCTTTGGAAGGAGCAGCACAAGCAAGCGGGCAAAAGCACAACAAAGGATCTACACCAAACATCAGTAACAAGGTTAGTAGTTTCTTTGCATGCATGTATTGTGAAAGAGGGGTTTAAGTTTTGGGTGGTAGGTTAAAAAGTAATTTCTTTACAGTCAAAATCTGCATGCAAGGTTGACCCTAGTTTGCTACTCCGTAGGGTATTTTTCCCAACAACAGAGTTGGTGACCATACTGGGGAAGATACTTTTTAGGTTTTCTGGATTTAGTTGAGTTTTTGGGTAGTTTAAAAGATTAGATTTTCTGTTTCTTTGCCTGTATTTTTCTGCAAGGTCTGAGCTAGCAGGGAGCCTGGTTCTTTATACCAGTTTTCCCTGACTGTTGCTTGATGGTAATTGTCGAGACACACAGAGGTACACGCGGCCTGCGGAAGGCCTGCACATGTGTACCCGCACCCTAACCTCTTACAGCCCGCATGTGAACGCTAGTTGTAGATGTTGCAGTAGCATGTAGGAGTTCAGAGAACTTGAGAGGCAGTCCTCCTCTTCCCTGTCAGAATTATACATTCTCAGGGGGTTTTCTAGATCCTGTCTGAGTCTTGTTGGTTCACAGTCCTATCTCAGTTTGTCTTTTTGTGTTTTGTTATTCCTTGCAATTATTTTTCTTTTCTATTAGAAGAAGCATCCAAGCCTTCAAGAGACCCTAGTTATCGATACCAGAGGCCTCTTCCTGGTCTGGGTTGCCTGTGTTTATTTTTGTCTTAGAATTTATACATACACGCAACCTATACAAGGTCAGACCGTGTGTACACGCTGCTTGTTTCAGCTCAGCACACGTTTGCACGCGTGCTGTTTTATTGATAGTAGCGTGCTTGACAGACTACCTTTTAATCAGGGTGGGGTAGTCATCCCCTCCTTTGATGAGAAGTATGCCTCTTAGGTGTTTGAGTCTAGGGGTTGAACAATCAGTAGGTTAGGTCCTCTTACCCTTAGCCTACTTTTTCTTAGTTGATAGTTGACAGAAAACATAAAAAGAAAAATTTTGTTGTATGGTTTTTAGACAAGCGTAAGAGTCTTTGCTTTCTTGATTGCCATTGTGTGCCTTCACTTTGATTATTTTCGATCTACACTTTAAGCCAGAATTTGTCTTTCTTGGTTTTGTGCTTGTCGGTATTTTTCCTTTGTGGCTTGATTAGCACGTAAATAAATAAAAAAAGAGAAAAAAAATCTTTTCATTTTCTTCTTTGTTTGAAGATTGTGTTTCTGCATCAATAGCTAGGGAAAAGTATTTTTGTTCATAAGTTTTTTGCAGCGCATTTAGAGAATAAGTAGCTCGTAGTCGAGTGAAATTCCTTTACGTTTTGTGCATAAAATCTTAAAAAAGTTGAAAAGAAAAAGAAATCTTTCGTTGTGAAAAGTTGTTGATTTTTGCATTTAGTAAAAGTCTTTTGTTTCTAGATTTTTTCATTAGTTTTTGCTTTAGTCTTTACTCATCACCAGTTTCACCTTCATACCCCGTGACATAAGAAAACCCATAAAAGCAACACTAATTTACAATCTATTAGAATTTTTGTTTGTAGGGTTCATACACTAGTTCAGGACTAGGGCCTTGGATTAGGTTGGAGAGGAAACTCTCTAAGGCCATTCAAAACCAAACATTAGAGTCTGTGATAGGGAGTGTAGAAGTCCAGTTTCGTGGAAGTTATCTGGGACCCCCCTCTAACACAGGGGATAAACACGAGGTCGCGTGTGGAAAGGTAGCGGAGATAACCCCTCCAAAGCCAGACCAAGCGTAGTGGAGAAGACATATCGAGGACTTGTTTTTGGATTCCGTCGTTTGCATTTGCCATGGGGCTTCATGGGTATCGAATTCGTCCGAGGTCCTCATTTGTCTTCCAGACCATTTTCTCTCGATACCCTTGATAGGTTTCGGGCTTGATACCCTGCTCATTGTGGTCTACCTGACTTTCGACTGTACCTGCCTGGTGACTGTTCACGTGCTAGAAACCTAGTTGTCAATCTTTTTAGGGACATACACAGGTGACTGCGGGGGTACACCGCGGTACCTAGGAAGGACATTGGGCCACGCTTTGCAGAGTATACCCAAAGGGTGCTTTTGTGTTCGAGTTGCACTTGCACCGGTAAGTTGCTCTAGTGTTGGTTGTTGTAACTGTTCTTCCAACTAGTTTAGAGTTTGCTTGTCTTATCTCTTAGGGGGTTCTTATTTTAGTGTGTGTTACTGTTTGAACGTGTAGAATACCTTAGCGTGTCTTGAATCTTCTCACACAGTGGAGGATCCCAAGCTTCGCCAGTCACGAAGGCTTCTGGGCCTGCCACTGGTTATACTAGAGCTAACCCTGCCACCATTGAGGCAAAAGCTACACCAAAAAGGGTCTTTTGAAGCAATCGGGTTACAAACCATTGTGCCCGAACAACTCCTGGAGGAATCAACCACCAAACTTAGTTTGGTTGAAACCGCAACCACTGATACTTGGCGACCGGTTATTGTACCAATCCGATTTTACGAAAGCCTCTCAGTGCCTCACACAACTATGGAAACAAACGTTGTTACTTCCTCTGGGAATTCTTCCATTCCCACCACAGTTGCTACCACAGGAGAAGCATCTCCTAACTTGCCATCGTCGGTTTGAGCCACCATGGTCTTGGTTGCAACTACGTCGCACAGTGGACCGATCCCATCTATCGCGACGGCCACAAATCCCTTCACACCTAGTGCGATAGGCCCTCCATTCTCATACGGTATGCCTAGTTCGGGCACAAGTCCTGCACTCACTCACTCCACATTACAAACTTTGGGTATGGGGGTAGGGAGCTCTAACGCTCCTCTGCAAGGTCAACTTAGGGGCACTTCTGTCCCTTTTAATGCTTTTCCTTACGCTGGAGGTCATATCTCTCCTTCGTCCCCTTCGCTTGGTGGTCTGCATCAGCAGTCTGCCGGGCAGCCTGCACACACTAGTTTATTTGGAGCCGGGACTCAAGGAACACCTGCGCACACTATGTCGGTAGGTTCGTCACCGTTTGTTTGGAACGGGATGTTTGGTAACAACACTTTCAAATCCACTGCTTTCCTGTCTGGGGGCACTCCCATTTTTGGATAGTTTACTCCGGCACAGGGTACTATTCCTGCATCGAGGGCACATACAACAAGACCTTGGAACTCAGGACAAGGATCCGTTCCCTCCTCTGGAATGTCGTTCTGGGGTAATTCTTTCCACAGTCAGTGGAACCCCGAACATACTACTATGTCTCTCCCATCAGGACCGGCATGGGGTAATCCTTCCCAAAGTCCATCAAACATGATGAATACCCAACATCCTATGTCCTTGATGGGAAATCAGCTGATGATGTCTCCACAGATGAAAAATCCTTACGCTGGTCAGGTCCATGGTTTCTACCAGAATCCAGGCCAGCAGCCAAACTTTTCCTGGCAACCTGGTGCTAGTCAAACTCCAGGACCCTTTTTCCTAGGCTATGAGTAGCAACCCAAACTACCATTCCTGGCGACGTTACACTTGCTAGATTTGACAAGGTTGTTAAATGATCCTATTTGTCACGATCCACGTTGGCCTCCTATGCCAACGAAGTTGCCTTCGGACATGCCAAAGTTCGAGGCCAAGCCTAATGAAGATCCAGGTGATCACGTGACTACCTTCCATCTTTGGTGTTCATCTAACTCATTGAAAGATGACTCCGTAGAGTTGCGATTGTTTCAATGCACTCTTATCGGGGGTGCCGCAAAATGGTACATCGAGCGCGATCGCTCAAGATACTCTTCTTTTGGCGAACTGGCAATGGCCTTCCTTAACCATTTCTAGTTACCTGTGAGATACGACGCTGGCACAGAGCTGCTTTCCAATTTCGAACAGACAATAGCGGACCATATCTCTGATCATATCTGAGAGTGGAGATGCCGGAAGAGTCTAATCAAAGTACCAGTCCCACCAAAATTCCTTCTTGAGTGGTTCCTTAAGTCTCTGGTCCCACAATTATCCAAAGACGTCGCAACTTCGGGAGTTTTCTCCGAAGAAGATTCCATCATGAGGGCTCAACAGTTTGAGCTCATCTATTCTCAGTCTGGTTTATTATACAACATTCTGCCGGATGCACCATGATTGATACTGGATAAAACTAGACAGAGAGCTGGACCACATGCCGATAGTATTGTTGGTTCAGCACAAACCAATCTCACTGAGAAATTGACAAAACAATTGCAACAGTTATCTATACAACACTCAGCGGCCAGCCATACTACTGCTTTAGATGCTCCTCCTACCCAAACGTCGGAAGTACACTCCATGCAGTCGACTAACCCAAAGGCCAGCCAACACCCTGAAGGGAAGAAAAAACAACGAAAGAAGGGTAAGGGGGATAAAAAACCCATTGATAATGCTGGCGGGGACACCAAAAAAAAATGGAAGGCGAGGTATCCGTGAAACTTGTGTGCGGAATATCACTCGACCCATCTTTTTCCTCGACTTGCAGAGCCCCAAAAGTTTGTCACACAACAATAGCAGGAAGTGTTGACTAATCCATTTCAACATGGGCAAAATCTAACTCAAGCCTCTGCAAGCATGGAAGGGGGTAGTCAAGGACCCCCTCCATGTTTGAACAACCCTACGAATGTATATATGGTGAAAGGTGATGCTTTTCTATCAACTAGAGCACATGCCTATAGTCAACCAAGCACTTCCGAGAAGGGAAAAGAAGTCGAACTCCCATCTCTTCCTCTACATATCGAGAAGACGTTGGGAGAAACAATGACACACATTCCAAAGGGTGCATTTAAAAAAGCTTCTCACAACCCAAACGCAAGGGCCGCCTAGAACTACTCTGTGGTGTAAGATTTATTACAAACCCCTTGTGCGATGTCTGCTTTGGAGGTCCTCCAAAGATATCCTGCTCAGAGGAAAGCTTTGTTAACCACTTTAGGATCTACCAAGACTTGTCATTCGGGTACCATCATGTTAGATACAACTGACTTAAAACCTCGTCTGCCTTACCACGTAGCATTTCAGATAGTAGTGGCTCATCCCATGAAAACTTTTACATGGAATATCTTCCACATGGTAGTCGACGAGGGTGCCTCGACATGCGTTATGTCATTAGCATGTTCAAAGGCCATTGGCCATCCCTCTTTGTCTCCATCACCTACTCTCCTCACTGCATTCGATGGCCGTTCTTTTCGACCACATGGCATCATTCCTACTTTCCCTGTGCAGTTAGGAGGGAAGACCGTGTGTGTCGAAGTAGAGGTAGTCGATGCTCCCCTCGACTATAACCTCTTGTTAGGACGAAGTTGGACTTATTCTATGCAAGCTGTGGTTGCTACAGTTTTCCTAGTCTTTTTGTTTCCACACGAAGGCCGGATAGTGACCATCGATCAACTATTCTTCTCCAGACCAGACCCAGCTTTGGGGGCATCCATGGTCCCAATGATAGATAATCCTCAACTAGGTGTCGTTAACATAGGAGTTGGTTTGTGCCCGTCCTTGATGGGTACCTTCGATTACCCACCTCCTCATGACGATGTCAAATTTATATCTAATCACCATAAGGTTGATATTTTTCAAGTTTTGTCGTTCCGCACGACTTACTTTGAGGATCCTTGGATCCTTCCTCCCCCATCAGCCATGATGGATGAGACAGGGAAATCAAGCATGTCCATGCCCTTGTCTTCCACTAAGGTAGCATAATCTTTAGTCTAGCAAGATTCAGCTAACCCTGATTCGAATCTTGCACAAGAGTTAGATCCACTTCTAGAGCCTATTTGGGCTCAGGGTTCTCTCGCTAACATCGATTCGTTAGACTTAGTCTTGCCTTCTGACGAAGCAGTAATCGAAGCAATGACTAGTACAGACAAACCTGGGGAAGATCTTCATCACAGATCATATTTCCTCCCAAAGTTAAGCCGAATCAAAGAAGGAGAATTCACCATGAATATGACTGGAGATAGGTCTTGTCATACTAATCCCTTATCTACACACAAGATCTATGCTGAGGGTAATATGGAAACCATTGATGAAACAATACCTATCAATATCTCTAGAACCCCTGGCGTCATAGAAAATGTTTTCATCGGAGCATACAACTCCCCCGAGGAGATGCCAGGCATAGACCCACAAAGAGTCTATCATGAGCTAACTTTGTTGTTTTTCAAGCTCGCTTTGAGATCCAAAAGAAACATCCAACGAGACTGCATTTATTCTTTTCGATCTCGTCCGAATTAACTGAGAAGAGTAACCATTATGGAGTCTTCTTTAAGCCCTTTTCAGACTCCTTAAAAGATGAAAAGATTGTCGAGTGACCTTGTTTCTTCACACTCGTTAAATTGGTCTAGAAGAACGTTCCTTAAACAGTCTTCTTTTAAGCCCTTTTCAGACCCTTTAAACATGAAAAGATTGCCTAGCGATCTTGTGGCCTTTCACACTCGTTAAACTGAAATTTGAAGTCACATCTGTCCGGTGGTAGTTTACCCCTTTTTCGGTCCGGACGATCAACTGTACGAACAAAGGTATACTCTATTGAATTCCCATTCTTTAGAAGAGTACGCTCAGGTATAATTTTATTCCTTTTTCGGGCTTGAGGGACTAAATTTACGAAAAGGAAACCCCCATGGAGTCCATAGTTAAGATCTTTTCAGACTCCCTAAAATTGAAAATATCACCGAGTGACCTTATTCTTTCACAATCGTTAACTTGGTCCAGAAGAATATTCCTGACGGAGACCATAGTTAATCTTTTTTCAGACTCCTTAAAAGTGAAAAAATAGCTGAGTGATCTTGTCCTTGCAACACTTGTTAAAATGGTTTTGAATTGACGTCTAATCGGTGCTATTTTATCCCTTTTTCGAACCGAGTAGACTATTGTCGAAAAAGGTACCCCAGCGGAGTCCCCTTTTATGCTTTTTCAGACTCTCTAAATATGAAAAACCACCGATCTTACCTTCTCTGGGCTCGTTAAACTTACATCGAAGGATGTTACCATTGTGTGTTCTATCAACCGCATTTGCATACCTTATCCATCAGCCTTGTGACAGTTTTCTTCTATGTCTTAACACCTTTGGCCGTCGGAGGATTTTTCCCGAGTATCATCTTACCAGAACATCAGTCTTGTCCTTGTTCCTTGAGCTTGTATGTTTGCAGTACTCGTTCCTCCATTGTAACGTAAAATTCCTTTATCCTTTTTCAAAAATTATCCAAAAGAACAAAAAAATCAAATATACCCCAAAAAGAGGATGGGAAAAGTATTTTCTTTATTGGCAGCATAATGAGTCGCCCTTGGATAAAGCACATATGTCTGTTTGATCATCAGACTATGGGATGTAGTATGACCTTAGGAAGATTTTTCTCGCTATATAGAGTTGTGTCCTCCACCGTTTGGTTACTCTTCCAAACATATGGAGAGTTTGCGTTGCCTCCTGCTTCGTAGACTTATGATTAACAGATATGTTGCCTGTGTCTTATCACTTGTCATGCTATTATCCAAGGGAAGTTTGTCACTAAGCCTAAGTCAGACCCTCTACAATATGTCTCTTAATCGCATACCCGGCCATCCTGAATGTCCAATAAAGTCCTTGTTCGAAATCACTGAAGCCTTCAGTCCGATCATCAAGATTATCAAGTCCATAACCGACGAGACGTCGAAGACCTCTGGGTAGTGCAGTCGTACACTCATATTACACTCCTACCCGAGTTTTAGAAGATTTTAAAGTTGTTTCTCGAGCTCTGAAGTACAACCATCAGGCCGAATCATCTTCTGAAAGATGGATACTCTATATGTATATCTTTCTGATTTCAAGATGTAGCTTCACTATGTATTATTCGCAGCTACTCTTTATAGTTATTTGACATGGATCTACAGTGTATTTGATTGGTAGCCATGGTTCTATTTTATCTCGAGCATGGGTACGCCCACCTCGGTGAGACATTTTTTATTTTGTAGACGACACCTCCTGGTTCTTGGTCCCTGGGCTCACTCATTCAACATATCAGTACATATTGGTAAAGAATTGGTAATGTATTTCGGCCATCAGATGCTCTTCTGAACTCACACATTAGGGGGCATTTGTTATAACCCTAAATTGCACCACACATGCTTACCTGGCATCAGGCCAACTCATATCCCTTCCTTGCTAAAACTATGCTGAACAAACTCTTGAAAATCCTCTTGAGTCAAGACCCATGCTCCCTAACCCATTACTGCATGCATGTGCACGCTGGCAGGCCCACTACAGCTCGCGTGTACCTAACAAAGCACAAAAAGAGGAAAGTTTCCGATAGTACAAAAAGCTATGGGTCATTTAACTGAAACTCACGACCATGCATGACCAAGGGTTCGTCCAAAACCCTAGCTCCTTCTAGCCTATAAAAGAAGGGGTAGGGGTACCATTTGTAGCAGGAAAAAAATAGCGAAGAAACTTTTCCCATTTTCCGAATCCATTGTCCCAACCCTTTAGCCTTTCCTCAAGCCAAAGGAGAATTAACGCAAAGCAGTTGGAAGACAGAAGAGGAGGAGCCCAGGATCAGGATCAAGGAGCGGTGGTCGATCTCGACTTTGATTGTAAGTTGATTCATTTTTCGAATAATAAAATAATATTTTTCTTGTCCCAATGCATGATTTATATATGGTTTGTTTAATTTATGCTTAATTTATAACCCTCAAGTAAAGAAGTAGCATGCATGCATAGTTGTTTGTCTTGATTGCAGGTTATCTTTGGAAGGAGCAGCGCAAGCAAGCGGGCAAAAGCGCAACGAAGGATCTACACCAAACATCAGTAAAAAGGTTAGTAGTTTCTTTCCATGCATGTATTATGAAAGAGGGGTTTAAGTCTTGGGTGGTAGGTTAAAAAGTAATTTCTTTACAGTCAAAATTTGCATGCAAGTCTGACCCTAGTTTTCTAGTCCGTAGGGTATTTTTCCCAACAACATACCTTGATATTGTTTGGTACCAATACTTTTTCATATTTAGTAACTCTTCAGTGTCCCAGTGAACTAACCCCATCTAAAGCTAAGACATTAAAA
>ML786487.1:28806-45515 GCA_009831015.1 Picea engelmannii | reverse complement strand
TCCAGTCAAGTCCCCCCTTCAGTTCCTTGAATCCCTAAACCAAGAGGATCTTGCATTCAGAGTTTTTCTTCTGAAAACTGCTGAAAGGCTTGTTGCCTAAGGTAGTTTGCTCACTCCTCTCGCCAAGTCTTCCACCTGCTCATCTTTTAATCAACTCACTTACTGAAGTTAGATCAAGACCTCCTTTGTTCCTTAGATACCAGACCTGGTCCCTGAGTTAGAGTGATATCTTCTTGAGTCTCTACCCATTTGATCACCCATTAAAACTGTCGTGACATAAAACTGATGGGCATTGGGCTCTGCTCCTGCAAGCAATCCAGGAGTGACTTCTGACGCTAACAGAACCCAAATAACTACCATGTTTATATTTCTTATCAGGATGTAGGTAATTGTATTCTATCTATTGATGATGATATTGATGTATGTATAGAAGAAAGTTGTACAAGGAAAAAAAAAAAAAAANAGAAAAAAAAAACAAAGATGTATATAGTTCACGAGTTTGGAAAATGTTTTTTGACCATGCTTCATCTTGTGAAGGAGAAGGAGCCAAAGTGATTTTAATGGCACCCAATGACGAGTTCATTATACCTTTTTCTTATAGACTACAATGGGACATTGATTATACTAACAACGTTTGTGAATATGAGGCTCTAGTCCTAGGATTAGAAGCTCCTAGAAAATTAAAAATTAAAAACTCACAAGTCTATTGTGATGTTGAACTGATCATAAAAAAAATCATTCGTCAATACCAGGCTAAGCACCCAAGGTTAATATCTTATAGGAACTATGCTTGGGATCTGATTGAGAAATTCTTTTCATCAGTTTATGTTCATTACATCCCTAGGACTGGAAATCAATGAGCATATTCGATGGCTAAAGCAGCCTCGACCTTCACACCTCTAATGGTTTTTAAACTTAAATATCATATAGAGATGAGACATAGGCCTTCCATACCAAATAACATACAACATTGGCAAGTTTTTGAGGATGATGAACAACTCGGGACTTTTTTAGAAATGATAGATGAGTTTGCCGAAACACATGTCGACCAATAAAACTAGAATGGTCTCATTTGGATCATGCTGGAAGGGGAAGATCCCCAGGAGTTTCAATATAAGATTGCTAATCACCGTATGATCATATTGAAAAATAATCAGATCCCCAAGGGCCTGATTCCCTTAGAAAGGTTATTTAATCATGATGACATCCCTTTGAGGTCCACTTTACAGCCTCAACCAGAAGAGGTTGAAGATTTTGATATAGGTACCAAAGAAAATACTAGGTTGGTAAAATTGTCTAAGTACCTACCTCTTGAAATAAAAAGTAAGTATTCTGAGTCGCTTAGAAAATATAAAGATGTTTTTGCTTAGTCCTATGATGAATTGAGAACTTATGACACTACTATAATGGAACATAAAATTCCTCTAAAACAGGTTGTCAAACCTTTTAGGTAGAAACTCAGATAGATTAAACCTATATTATTGTCTGTGATAGAGAAAGAAGTCAAGAAACTTATGGATGCCAAGATTATTGTCCTACTGAGATACTCTCTTCAGTTTGGTACCTTGTTATAACCCTAAATTTCACCACACATGCTTACCTGGAATCAGGCCAACTCATATCCCTTCCTTGCCAAAAATATGCTAAACAAACTCTTGAAAATCCTCTTGAGTCAAGGCCCACGTGCCCTAACCCATTATTGCACGCGTGTGCACGCTGGCAGGCCCACTACAGCCCGTGTGTACCTAACAAAGCACAAAAAGAGGAAAGTTGCCGATGGAACAAAAATCTATGGGTCAGTTAACTGAAACTCCCGGCCATGCATGGTCAAGGGTTCGTCCAAAACCCTAGCTCCTTCTAGCCTATAAAAGAAGGGGTAGGGGTACCATTTGTAGCAAGAAAAAAATAGCGAAGAAACTTTTATCATTTGCCGAATCCATTGTCCCAACCCTTTAGCCTTTCCTCAAGCCAAAGGAGAATTAATGCAAAGTAGTTGGAAGACAGAAGAGGAGGAGACCAGGATCAGGATCAAGGAGTGGTGGCCGGTCTCGACTTTGATTGTAAGTTGATTCATTTTTTGAATAATAAACGAATACTTTTCCCGTCCCAATGCATGAGTTATCTATGGTTTGTTTAATTTATTCTTAATTTCTAACCCTCAAGTAGAGAAGTAGCATGCATGCATAGTTGTTTGTCTTGATTGCAAGTTATCTTTGGAAGGAGCAGCACAAGCAAGCGGGCAAAAGCACAACAAAGGATCTACACCAAACATCAGTAACAAGGTTAGTAGTTTCTTTGCATGCATGTATTGTGAAAGAGGGGTTTAAGTTTTGGGTGGTAGGTTAAAAAGTAATTTCTTTACAGTCAAAATCTGCATGCAAGGTTGACCCTAGTTTGCTACTCCGTAGGGTATTTTTCCCAACAACAGAGTTGGTGACCATACTGGGGAAGATACTTTTTAGGTTTTCTGGATTTAGTTGAGTTTTTGGGTAGTTTAAAAGATTAGATTTTCTGTTTCTTTGCCTGTATTTTTCTGCAAGGTCTGAGCTAGCAGGGAGCCTGGTTCTTTATACCAGTTTTCCCTGACTGTTGCTTGATGGTAATTGTCGAGACACACAGAGGTACACGCGGCCTGCGGAAGGCCTGCACATGTGTACCCGCACCCTAACCTCTTACAGCCCGCATGTGAACGCTAGTTGTAGATGTTGCAGTAGCATGTAGGAGTTCAGAGAACTTGAGAGGCAGTCCTCCTCTTCCCTGTCAGAATTATACATTCTCAGGGGGTTTTCTAGATCCTGTCTGAGTCTTGTTGGTTCACAGTCCTATCTCAGTTTGTCTTTTTGTGTTTTGTTATTCCTTGCAATTATTTTTCTTTTCTATTAGAAGAAGCATCCAAGCCTTCAAGAGACCCTAGTTATCGATACCAGAGGCCTCTTCCTGGTCTGGGTTGCCTGTGTTTATTTTTGTCTTAGAATTTATACATACACGCAACCTATACAAGGTCAGACCGTGTGTACACGCTGCTTGTTTCAGCTCAGCACACGTTTGCACGCGTGCTGTTTTATTGATAGTAGCGTGCTTGACAGACTACCTTTTAATCAGGGTGGGGTAGTCATCCCCTCCTTTGATGAGAAGTATGCCTCTTAGGTGTTTGAGTCTAGGGGTTGAACAATCAGTAGGTTAGGTCCTCTTACCCTTAGCCTACTTTTTCTTAGTTGATAGTTGACAGAAAACATAAAAAGAAAAATTTTGTTGTATGGTTTTTAGACAAGCGTAAGAGTCTTTGCTTTCTTGATTGCCATTGTGTGCCTTCACTTTGATTATTTTCGATCTACACTTTAAGCCAGAATTTGTCTTTCTTGGTTTTGTGCTTGTCGGTATTTTTCCTTTGTGGCTTGATTAGCACGTAAATAAATAAAAAAAGAGAAAAAAAATCTTTTCATTTTCTTCTTTGTTTGAAGATTGTGTTTCTGCATCAATAGCTAGGGAAAAGTATTTTTGTTCATAAGTTTTTTGCAGCGCATTTAGAGAATAAGTAGCTCGTAGTCGAGTGAAATTCCTTTACGTTTTGTGCATAAAATCTTAAAAAAGTTGAAAAGAAAAAGAAATCTTTCGTTGTGAAAAGTTGTTGATTTTTGCATTTAGTAAAAGTCTTTTGTTTCTAGATTTTTTCATTAGTTTTTGCTTTAGTCTTTACTCATCACCAGTTTCACCTTCATACCCCGTGACATAAGAAAACCCATAAAAGCAACACTAATTTACAATCTATTAGAATTTTTGTTTGTAGGGTTCATACACTAGTTCAGGACTAGGGCCTTGGATTAGGTTGGAGAGGAAACTCTCTAAGGCCATTCAAAACCAAACATTAGAGTCTGTGATAGGGAGTGTAGAAGTCCAGTTTCGTGGAAGTTATCTGGGACCCCCCTCTAACACAGGGGATAAACACGAGGTCGCGTGTGGAAAGGTAGCGGAGATAACCCCTCCAAAGCCAGACCAAGCGTAGTGGAGAAGACATATCGAGGACTTGTTTTTGGATTCCGTCGTTTGCATTTGCCATGGGGCTTCATGGGTATCGAATTCGTCCGAGGTCCTCATTTGTCTTCCAGACCATTTTCTCTCGATACCCTTGATAGGTTTCGGGCTTGATACCCTGCTCATTGTGGTCTACCTGACTTTCGACTGTACCTGCCTGGTGACTGTTCACGTGCTAGAAACCTAGTTGTCAATCTTTTTAGGGACATACACAGGTGACTGCGGGGGTACACCGCGGTACCTAGGAAGGACATTGGGCCACGCTTTGCAGAGTATACCCAAAGGGTGCTTTTGTGTTCGAGTTGCACTTGCACCGGTAAGTTGCTCTAGTGTTGGTTGTTGTAACTGTTCTTCCAACTAGTTTAGAGTTTGCTTGTCTTATCTCTTAGGGGGTTCTTATTTTAGTGTGTGTTACTGTTTGAACGTGTAGAATACCTTAGCGTGTCTTGAATCTTCTCACACAGTGGAGGATCCCAAGCTTCGCCAGTCACGAAGGCTTCTGGGCCTGCCACTGGTTATACTAGAGCTAACCCTGCCACCATTGAGGCAAAAGCTACACCAAAAAGGGTCTTTTGAAGCAATCGGGTTACAAACCATTGTGCCCGAACAACTCCTGGAGGAATCAACCACCAAACTTAGTTTGGTTGAAACCGCAACCACTGATACTTGGCGACCGGTTATTGTACCAATCCGATTTTACGAAAGCCTCTCAGTGCCTCACACAACTATGGAAACAAACGTTGTTACTTCCTCTGGGAATTCTTCCATTCCCACCACAGTTGCTACCACAGGAGAAGCATCTCCTAACTTGCCATCGTCGGTTTGAGCCACCATGGTCTTGGTTGCAACTACGTCGCACAGTGGACCGATCCCATCTATCGCGACGGCCACAAATCCCTTCACACCTAGTGCGATAGGCCCTCCATTCTCATACGGTATGCCTAGTTCGGGCACAAGTCCTGCACTCACTCACTCCACATTACAAACTTTGGGTATGGGGGTAGGGAGCTCTAACGCTCCTCTGCAAGGTCAACTTAGGGGCACTTCTGTCCCTTTTAATGCTTTTCCTTACGCTGGAGGTCATATCTCTCCTTCGTCCCCTTCGCTTGGTGGTCTGCATCAGCAGTCTGCCGGGCAGCCTGCACACACTAGTTTATTTGGAGCCGGGACTCAAGGAACACCTGCGCACACTATGTCGGTAGGTTCGTCACCGTTTGTTTGGAACGGGATGTTTGGTAACAACACTTTCAAATCCACTGCTTTCCTGTCTGGGGGCACTCCCATTTTTGGATAGTTTACTCCGGCACAGGGTACTATTCCTGCATCGAGGGCACATACAACAAGACCTTGGAACTCAGGACAAGGATCCGTTCCCTCCTCTGGAATGTCGTTCTGGGGTAATTCTTTCCACAGTCAGTGGAACCCCGAACATACTACTATGTCTCTCCCATCAGGACCGGCATGGGGTAATCCTTCCCAAAGTCCATCAAACATGATGAATACCCAACATCCTATGTCCTTGATGGGAAATCAGCTGATGATGTCTCCACAGATGAAAAATCCTTACGCTGGTCAGGTCCATGGTTTCTACCAGAATCCAGGCCAGCAGCCAAACTTTTCCTGGCAACCTGGTGCTAGTCAAACTCCAGGACCCTTTTTCCTAGGCTATGAGTAGCAACCCAAACTACCATTCCTGGCGACGTTACACTTGCTAGATTTGACAAGGTTGTTAAATGATCCTATTTGTCACGATCCACGTTGGCCTCCTATGCCAACGAAGTTGCCTTCGGACATGCCAAAGTTCGAGGCCAAGCCTAATGAAGATCCAGGTGATCACGTGACTACCTTCCATCTTTGGTGTTCATCTAACTCATTGAAAGATGACTCCGTAGAGTTGCGATTGTTTCAATGCACTCTTATCGGGGGTGCCGCAAAATGGTACATCGAGCGCGATCGCTCAAGATACTCTTCTTTTGGCGAACTGGCAATGGCCTTCCTTAACCATTTCTAGTTACCTGTGAGATACGACGCTGGCACAGAGCTGCTTTCCAATTTCGAACAGACAATAGCGGACCATATCTCTGATCATATCTGAGAGTGGAGATGCCGGAAGAGTCTAATCAAAGTACCAGTCCCACCAAAATTCCTTCTTGAGTGGTTCCTTAAGTCTCTGGTCCCACAATTATCCAAAGACGTCGCAACTTCGGGAGTTTTCTCCGAAGAAGATTCCATCATGAGGGCTCAACAGTTTGAGCTCATCTATTCTCAGTCTGGTTTATTATACAACATTCTGCCGGATGCACCATGATTGATACTGGATAAAACTAGACAGAGAGCTGGACCACATGCCGATAGTATTGTTGGTTCAGCACAAACCAATCTCACTGAGAAATTGACAAAACAATTGCAACAGTTATCTATACAACACTCAGCGGCCAGCCATACTACTGCTTTAGATGCTCCTCCTACCCAAACGTCGGAAGTACACTCCATGCAGTCGACTAACCCAAAGGCCAGCCAACACCCTGAAGGGAAGAAAAAACAACGAAAGAAGGGTAAGGGGGATAAAAAACCCATTGATAATGCTGGCGGGGACACCAAAAAAAAATGGAAGGCGAGGTATCCGTGAAACTTGTGTGCGGAATATCACTCGACCCATCTTTTTCCTCGACTTGCAGAGCCCCAAAAGTTTGTCACACAACAATAGCAGGAAGTGTTGACTAATCCATTTCAACATGGGCAAAATCTAACTCAAGCCTCTGCAAGCATGGAAGGGGGTAGTCAAGGACCCCCTCCATGTTTGAACAACCCTACGAATGTATATATGGTGAAAGGTGATGCTTTTCTATCAACTAGAGCACATGCCTATAGTCAACCAAGCACTTCCGAGAAGGGAAAAGAAGTCGAACTCCCATCTCTTCCTCTACATATCGAGAAGACGTTGGGAGAAACAATGACACACATTCCAAAGGGTGCATTTAAAAAAGCTTCTCACAACCCAAACGCAAGGGCCGCCTAGAACTACTCTGTGGTGTAAGATTTATTACAAACCCCTTGTGCGATGTCTGCTTTGGAGGTCCTCCAAAGATATCCTGCTCAGAGGAAAGCTTTGTTAACCACTTTAGGATCTACCAAGACTTGTCATTCGGGTACCATCATGTTAGATACAACTGACTTAAAACCTCGTCTGCCTTACCACGTAGCATTTCAGATAGTAGTGGCTCATCCCATGAAAACTTTTACATGGAATATCTTCCACATGGTAGTCGACGAGGGTGCCTCGACATGCGTTATGTCATTAGCATGTTCAAAGGCCATTGGCCATCCCTCTTTGTCTCCATCACCTACTCTCCTCACTGCATTCGATGGCCGTTCTTTTCGACCACATGGCATCATTCCTACTTTCCCTGTGCAGTTAGGAGGGAAGACCGTGTGTGTCGAAGTAGAGGTAGTCGATGCTCCCCTCGACTATAACCTCTTGTTAGGACGAAGTTGGACTTATTCTATGCAAGCTGTGGTTGCTACAGTTTTCCTAGTCTTTTTGTTTCCACACGAAGGCCGGATAGTGACCATCGATCAACTATTCTTCTCCAGACCAGACCCAGCTTTGGGGGCATCCATGGTCCCAATGATAGATAATCCTCAACTAGGTGTCGTTAACATAGGAGTTGGTTTGTGCCCGTCCTTGATGGGTACCTTCGATTACCCACCTCCTCATGACGATGTCAAATTTATATCTAATCACCATAAGGTTGATATTTTTCAAGTTTTGTCGTTCCGCACGACTTACTTTGAGGATCCTTGGATCCTTCCTCCCCCATCAGCCATGATGGATGAGACAGGGAAATCAAGCATGTCCATGCCCTTGTCTTCCACTAAGGTAGCATAATCTTTAGTCTAGCAAGATTCAGCTAACCCTGATTCGAATCTTGCACAAGAGTTAGATCCACTTCTAGAGCCTATTTGGGCTCAGGGTTCTCTCGCTAACATCGATTCGTTAGACTTAGTCTTGCCTTCTGACGAAGCAGTAATCGAAGCAATGACTAGTACAGACAAACCTGGGGAAGATCTTCATCACAGATCATATTTCCTCCCAAAGTTAAGCCGAATCAAAGAAGGAGAATTCACCATGAATATGACTGGAGATAGGTCTTGTCATACTAATCCCTTATCTACACACAAGATCTATGCTGAGGGTAATATGGAAACCATTGATGAAACAATACCTATCAATATCTCTAGAACCCCTGGCGTCATAGAAAATGTTTTCATCGGAGCATACAACTCCCCCGAGGAGATGCCAGGCATAGACCCACAAAGAGTCTATCATGAGCTAACTTTGTTGTTTTTCAAGCTCGCTTTGAGATCCAAAAGAAACATCCAACGAGACTGCATTTATTCTTTTCGATCTCGTCCGAATTAACTGAGAAGAGTAACCATTATGGAGTCTTCTTTAAGCCCTTTTCAGACTCCTTAAAAGATGAAAAGATTGTCGAGTGACCTTGTTTCTTCACACTCGTTAAATTGGTCTAGAAGAACGTTCCTTAAACAGTCTTCTTTTAAGCCCTTTTCAGACCCTTTAAACATGAAAAGATTGCCTAGCGATCTTGTGGCCTTTCACACTCGTTAAACTGAAATTTGAAGTCACATCTGTCCGGTGGTAGTTTACCCCTTTTTCGGTCCGGACGATCAACTGTACGAACAAAGGTATACTCTATTGAATTCCCATTCTTTAGAAGAGTACGCTCAGGTATAATTTTATTCCTTTTTCGGGCTTGAGGGACTAAATTTACGAAAAGGAAACCCCCATGGAGTCCATAGTTAAGATCTTTTCAGACTCCCTAAAATTGAAAATATCACCGAGTGACCTTATTCTTTCACAATCGTTAACTTGGTCCAGAAGAATATTCCTGACGGAGACCATAGTTAATCTTTTTTCAGACTCCTTAAAAGTGAAAAAATAGCTGAGTGATCTTGTCCTTGCAACACTTGTTAAAATGGTTTTGAATTGACGTCTAATCGGTGCTATTTTATCCCTTTTTCGAACCGAGTAGACTATTGTCGAAAAAGGTACCCCAGCGGAGTCCCCTTTTATGCTTTTTCAGACTCTCTAAATATGAAAAACCACCGATCTTACCTTCTCTGGGCTCGTTAAACTTACATCGAAGGATGTTACCATTGTGTGTTCTATCAACCGCATTTGCATACCTTATCCATCAGCCTTGTGACAGTTTTCTTCTATGTCTTAACACCTTTGGCCGTCGGAGGATTTTTCCCGAGTATCATCTTACCAGAACATCAGTCTTGTCCTTGTTCCTTGAGCTTGTATGTTTGCAGTACTCGTTCCTCCATTGTAACGTAAAATTCCTTTATCCTTTTTCAAAAATTATCCAAAAGAACAAAAAAATCAAATATACCCCAAAAAGAGGATGGGAAAAGTATTTTCTTTATTGGCAGCATAATGAGTCGCCCTTGGATAAAGCACATATGTCTGTTTGATCATCAGACTATGGGATGTAGTATGACCTTAGGAAGATTTTTCTCGCTATATAGAGTTGTGTCCTCCACCGTTTGGTTACTCTTCCAAACATATGGAGAGTTTGCGTTGCCTCCTGCTTCGTAGACTTATGATTAACAGATATGTTGCCTGTGTCTTATCACTTGTCATGCTATTATCCAAGGGAAGTTTGTCACTAAGCCTAAGTCAGACCCTCTACAATATGTCTCTTAATCGCATACCCGGCCATCCTGAATGTCCAATAAAGTCCTTGTTCGAAATCACTGAAGCCTTCAGTCCGATCATCAAGATTATCAAGTCCATAACCGACGAGACGTCGAAGACCTCTGGGTAGTGCAGTCGTACACTCATATTACACTCCTACCCGAGTTTTAGAAGATTTTAAAGTTGTTTCTCGAGCTCTGAAGTACAACCATCAGGCCGAATCATCTTCTGAAAGATGGATACTCTATATGTATATCTTTCTGATTTCAAGATGTAGCTTCACTATGTATTATTCGCAGCTACTCTTTATAGTTATTTGACATGGATCTACAGTGTATTTGATTGGTAGCCATGGTTCTATTTTATCTCGAGCATGGGTACGCCCACCTCGGTGAGACATTTTTTATTTTGTAGACGACACCTCCTGGTTCTTGGTCCCTGGGCTCACTCATTCAACATATCAGTACATATTGGTAAAGAATTGGTAATGTATTTCGGCCATCAGATGCTCTTCTGAACTCACACATTAGGGGGCATTTGTTATAACCCTAAATTGCACCACACATGCTTACCTGGCATCAGGCCAACTCATATCCCTTCCTTGCTAAAACTATGCTGAACAAACTCTTGAAAATCCTCTTGAGTCAAGACCCATGCTCCCTAACCCATTACTGCATGCATGTGCACGCTGGCAGGCCCACTACAGCTCGCGTGTACCTAACAAAGCACAAAAAGAGGAAAGTTTCCGATAGTACAAAAAGCTATGGGTCATTTAACTGAAACTCACGACCATGCATGACCAAGGGTTCGTCCAAAACCCTAGCTCCTTCTAGCCTATAAAAGAAGGGGTAGGGGTACCATTTGTAGCAGGAAAAAAATAGCGAAGAAACTTTTCCCATTTTCCGAATCCATTGTCCCAACCCTTTAGCCTTTCCTCAAGCCAAAGGAGAATTAACGCAAAGCAGTTGGAAGACAGAAGAGGAGGAGCCCAGGATCAGGATCAAGGAGCGGTGGTCGATCTCGACTTTGATTGTAAGTTGATTCATTTTTCGAATAATAAAATAATATTTTTCTTGTCCCAATGCATGATTTATATATGGTTTGTTTAATTTATGCTTAATTTATAACCCTCAAGTAAA
Organism: Picea engelmannii; assembly: GCA_009831015.1. Lineage (NCBI taxonomy): Eukaryota > Viridiplantae > Streptophyta > Pinopsida > Pinales > Pinaceae > Picea > Picea engelmannii. Next base: position 34,622 of record ML786487.1, on the reverse strand, counting down.
GAAGTAGCATGCATGCATAGTTGTTTGTCTTGATTGCAGGTTATCTTTGGAAGGAGCAGCGCAAGCAAGCGGGCAAAAGCGCAACGAAGGATCTACACCAAACATCAGTAAAAAGGTTAGTAGTTTCTTTCCATGCATGTATTATGAAAGAGGGGTTTAAGTCTTGGGTGGTAGGTTAAAAAGTAATTTCTTTACAGTCAAAATTTGCATGCAAGTCTGACCCTAGTTTTCTAGTCCGTAGGGTATTTTTCCCAACAACATACCTTGATATTGTTTGGTACCAATACTTTTTCATATTTAGTAACTCTTCAGTGTCCCAGTGAACTAACCCCATCTAAAGCTAAGACATTAAAACTACACGCTGTAAAATATTGTATTATAGATGGTAAATTGTATTGGAAAGACCCCATGGTTTCCTACTGAGATGCTTAGTAGAAATTGAAATAGAAAAGGTTATAGATGAATTCCACGAGTGGAGGACACCATGCTTGGAGATAAATGACTTATAAAATCCTAAGAGCCGGGTATTACCGACCCAAATTATTCATTGATGTAAACACTAAATTCTGAACTTGTAATCCTTGTTAGTTGTTTACATGCAAGCACAAAGTCCTGACATTACCTTTAGTGCCAATTAAAATTGAAGCTCCATTTAGCAATGGGTCTTGATTTTATTGGAGAAATTCATCCACACTCGAGTGCTCGACACAAATGGATTCTAACCGCTATGGATTATTTCACCAAATGGGTGGAAGTTGTTCCTACTCGAAATGCAACTGACTCAGTAGTGATCATTTTTTTGGAGGATAATATTCTATCAAGATTTGGTTGTCCCCGAAAAATAGTGACTGATAATTCTCAAGCCTTCAAGTCCATGGCCATGATAATCTTTTTCCAAAAATATAATATTGTGCTAGGACACTCCACGGCCTATTATCCACAGGGAAATGGGTTAGTTGAGTCATATAACAAAAGCCTAATCACTATAATTAAGAAAGTACTAACTGAAAATAAGAAAGCATGGCATGTGAATTTAAAGTATGCTTTGTGGGCTAACATGATAGGTACAAAACGATCAATCAGAATGTCTCCATTTCATATGGTATATGGTGCTGACATCATTCTACCAATAAATATATCCCTACAGGTAATGAAACTCTGGAAGGAATCAAACGAAGAGCCAAATGACATTACCAGGAGGATAAACCAACTGATTGAAGTTCAACAAAATAGGGCCGAAGAAGATGAAAAACTACAGAAGTATCAAGATAATATGAAATCCTTATTCGACCAAAAGGCTAAAGACAGAGAATTCCTCCCTGGTGATTTGGTCCTAAAATGGGAAGCCACGAAAGAAGATGCTGGTAAACATGGTAAGTTTGATCAGATCTGGTGTGGCCCATACAAAATTACAACCTATGAGGGAAATAATGCATTTTTATTAGAAAACCTCGATGGAAAGATTCTTACTAACCCTGTCAATGGGCGGTACCTTAAGCATTTCATGCAATAATATGTTTCTGAACTCTCATTGTACATACAGGTTTGTTTTCATGTTTTGTTTATATTTATCTTTCTTCCAGTAAGTCTTTATTTCTTACTATAAATATAAAAGGTCGATTTTAAAAATAAAAATAAAAAAATTATATACAAAATAGGTAAAAATAACAATAAGAAGATTTCCAATCTACTAGAGTTCCTGATAACTATCATGATTATCTTATTTCAAGAGACCTGCTGACAAGCCAAAAGACTAGAAACATCGAAAGGGTGACATGCATGGATACTCACATTAAATCTCTCCCGAAAAAGGTAATGGAATGACAGTCTATTTGGCTATAAGTATAAAAACTACTGAGGTATGATTTTTGTCTTAAAAACTCAGGTTAAAATATTCCAGGAGATGTAAACGAGCAAGATAGTAATCTAATGTTCAAAAAACAAAAAATTATAGATATATATACGAAAAATAAGAAATAAAAAGAATTAATGAAAAGTTCCAAGAGTTGAGTAGGAAACTTGTTAAGAGAAGTTGTATCTACAATAGAATATCTGAAGTCCCTTGCTTTCCCCTTAATTGTGATCAAGACATTTCTTTGTTGGACAACTGAGAGGGGGCGGTGAATCAATTGTCACTGTGCTTAAACAATTATGGTTCTTTTAAACTCTTTGTAGAGATACTGAATGATGATCACAATAATGCAGGGAAATAAACAATGGCACTTTCAACATCATTCACATATATGAGAAACACAGAGACAGATATTTCCCGAGGAAGCCCATCCAGGGTAAAAACCTCTTTTTATTTATATGATAAGTAATAGTTACATTCTTTACAGTATCATACATATGAGCACCAACTCATAATGAGGCTACAACCTCAATTTTACAAGATGTAACTTGTTGAGAGCACCAACTCTCTGTTTTCTCTAGCACCCACTAAAAGGAAGCACCAACTCCCTGGTTTCTTTAGAACCAACTAGAAGGAAGCACCAAATCCCTGGTTTCTCTAGCACCAACTAGAAGGAAGCACCAAATCCCTGGTTTCTCTAGAACCAACTAGAAGGAAACACCAACTCCTTGGTTTCTCTAGCACCAACTAGAAGGAAGCACCAACTCCCTGTGTTCAAGCACCCACTTGAACCTTTGAGGACACCAGCCCTCCCTAGATCATCCCAACCACCCTGAAATATAAATCTTTGCTACTGAAACTTATTACATTGATATGATGTTCAACAATGTCTTACCAGACTCATCACTATTCTGCAGCATTTCATTGCTCTGTCTGCCTCATTTCCTTTCTACACACATCACTTGTGTTGTTTGTTCTTCCGCTTTTTATGCTCTGTGCACCATGTCCATTCACTGCATAGTTCCTCTTTTGTGTTATTCAGCTGCTGCACTCTCCTCCTTCTTCACACATGAATCACCTTCACCAACAACAACCATAGCAAACTCCAATAGCGATAGCAACCCTTCTCTTCTCTGTATTGTGTATTTATAGCTTCTATGCATCTTGTGCATGCAATATTCACCATTCCTCTGCATGCTCATATGGCGCCAATCTCCTCCACCTCTCGAGTGCTCCGCGTGATCATCATCGTAAATCTTCAGCTTCTCTGGCCATTTTCCCACGCATTCAGCATCATTGGATGTTATGTTGAGATTCCTTAGCCTCTTTGGCAGTTGAGACTCTTCGTCTTCTCTGTGACAGTCAAGCGCACCTTCTCTATTTTAGTTACAGGCTTCCATGCTCATCCATCTGTCAATCCCTTCTAAGAATAGTCTTCCTTCACTTGGACGAATCTTGGAGACTCTTCTTCTCCTCTCGCGATCACACATGGGTCTCCTCGAATTCTCTACTAGACGCCATCAATGGTTTCTGGTACTTTCACTGTGTCGTGCATCAGTAGCCCTCCGATCAACACTTGATCTGACGGTTCAGATTACATCGCAATTTCACATATCGCGATATCAGGATTCCTGATGTCAATAATCTTTGACATGTCCAACTCTCGATCCCCGAAACTCTGACAAGGACTGGAATCAATGGTCCAGATTCAACCTTAATCTGACGGCTCAGATTACATCACGATTTCACATATCACGATATCGGGATTCCTGATGTCAATAATCTTTGACATGTCCAATTCTCGATCCCCGAAACTCCGACAAGGACTGGAATCGATGGTCCATATTTGATCTTGATTCAACGGATGCGATTTAAGTCACGATTTTGCATATTGTGAAATTGGGATTCCTGTTGCATTGTTTATTTGACATTTCCAACACGCGATCCTTGAAACTCTGACATGGTGTAAGTCTGTTGACGTCACATGTGTTAAATAACTACCACGTGTCACCCTGATTCATGACTTACATGTGCTTGGCATGTTGAATCAGTCTGACACTTGTCATTACCTGGTTGTGCCACGTGTTCCTAGCTGACGTGGTTTGCTGATGTGAGTCAGATCAACGGTCTAGATCACATCTTGATCTGACGGTTCAGATTCAGTCGGGATTTTTCATATCGCAAAATCGAGATTTCTGTGGATGATATTACTTTTCATATCCAACTCTCGATCCCCGAAACTCCGACAAGGAGTTAGGTTAACGGTCCACATAACCCCCTGATATGGATGGTCCTCCTGCTTTCAGGATTTGTGAGCCCTCTACTCCTTGTACTTTTAAAGATCGTGTAGGTTTTCCTCGATCTAATGGTGGTCGGACCCTGCGCTCAGATCTGACACCTGAGATCTATCCTCCTCTTCAGCACGCTCTTCTTGTCTTTATTCATATCTGACAGCCCTCATGCTGTCGGGATTTGTGAGCCCTCTACTCCTTGCACTTTAAAGAACGTGCATGTTCTCCTCGATCCAACGGTGGTCGGACCCTGTGCTCGGATCTAACGCCCAAGATCTATCCTCCATATTTGCGCACTCCTCTTGTCTACATTGAGATCTGATAGTCATCGAGAATTCGGGATGGGATCCAATGATCACCGACGCTTCTCCTCCAAGCTTACACATCCTTCTTACTTGTAAGAATATCTAAGTGTCAAAGGCCTTGACCTTTGATCCGCCTGTGATCCTAAGTACGCTATCTCCCTTGAGATTTAGTCATGAGTTAACCTCATCCCTGGTGCACACCTATGCACTGCATTCGACTCTGCGCTAATTCCTCCTGAGCTTACATTGTTCCTGTTTTTCCATCGATGCACACTCTGATCCTACCATCTTCACTGTTGTACTTGCCATCAATGACAAGCATACGCTACCTATTAAACATTTGCCAACAATCTCCCCCTTTGGCATTGATGGAAACTAAGGCACCCGAATTATTTTCTCCCCCTTTGACATCAATGTCAAAGAAGAGACATGCTCCCCTTGAGCTATTGCAGTAATTTTAGGAGGCATTAGATATTCAAACAATGCAAAACTCCTGCTAACAAGATGGACTTTTTAGGTGTGAAACGAAATGACACCCAACTTCTGTCTGAGATATTCAAATGGTGTCTTGGCTAGGGGCATAGTAAATATGTCTTCAATTTGTTCTGTAGTGGGAATGTAATGGACCTGAACAATCTGATTGGTGACCTGCTTTCTCAGAAAATGATATTTTATGGGAATATGTTTTGTCTTGGAGTGGAGGACAGGATTTTTAGACACACTGATGGCACTTGTTTTATCACAATGAATTGGGATCGGTGCAGTATATTTCACCTCTAAGTCTGCAAGTGTCTGAATCATCCATAATACCTGTGTGCAACAGCAATGTACTCTACCTTTGTGGTTGATAAAGAAATGGAACCTTGCTTTTTACTAAGCCAGGCTACTAAGGAGTTACCCAAGAAGAATGCTCCTCCACTGGTGCTTTTTCTCTCATCAACACAATTTGCCCAATCTGCATCTGAATAAGCAGTCAACTGAAGACTTTGATTTCTGGTGTACGACAGACCATAAGTCATTGTTTCTTTTAAGTACCTGAATATCCTTTTGACAGCTTGCGAATGACTCTGTTTAGGTGCAACCTGATATCTTCCTACCATTCCTACAACATGCATTATGTCTGGGCGAGATGTTGTGATGTATAGAAGGCTTCCTATCATTGATAGATATGAGCTTTGATCAACATCAGGTGAATCATCATCCTTGCTTAATTTACATCCAGTTTCCATAGGTGTACCCACAGGTTTAGAATCTTCCATTTGAAACCTTTTCAGCATTTCTCTTAAATATTTTCCTTGAGAAATGAAGATCCCATCGGGCCTCTGAGTAATTTGCAGACCAAGGAAAAATGACAGTTCTCCTATCATA
>ML786487.1:0-20615 GCA_009831015.1 Picea engelmannii | reverse complement strand
CCCCCACTTCAAATTATGAAACAAGACAGATGGTGAAAGGAAATTCATTTAAATGATTTCCCCCATCTAGTCCAAAGAGATGAAGAAAGGAAATTCATAACATGATTTCCCTGATCTCAACATTTAAATGCTAAAATATCAAGGGAAGTGGTGAAAGGAAATTCAATGTGGGAAATCTGATAACTTAACCGGGGTACTGAACATGCTCGTTGGCATTGAAAAAATGTTCACATGTCTAATAGGCTATTATACATGAATTACAAGATTCTTTGGTAACTAATCCTCTTTCCAGATGGATCTACATTCTAAGCTTATGGGATTCCCTAACTTGAAACATTGGAAATACTTTACCTTGATGCGAATAAAATCAGATAAAACCTGGTAGAACGATTAAGTTTGTTTTGATTACCATATACAAATTTGAGGTCAGTTTTAGGAAAGGAAATCTAATACAATCCTAACTCAAGATCAACGAATGATTTTAGTTCTGTAGAGTTTTCAAAGTCAAGGATGAAATCTTAAAGTCTTGTTTTTTTTTCTCTAGAGTGTGTTTCACAGCGCTGGAATAATGACTCCATTCACCCAATGAAGACACTCGGTCTACATGTTCTTCTCGTCCCACAAGGAGATGATATCCTTAAATGGAGCCTATGTTGAAACAAACTTTATATTTTCCTAAAAAGGATATTACATTAAAATGAAATTTCATTTTTCTTTTAAATAAAAAGAGAACAACATGCAATTGGATAATCACCATCGAAAAAAGGGTCATCCTATCAATCCAATGGTCTATGTCTGGACATATTATGGAGCCTCCCTTGGTTTTAAAGGAAAGACAAATGTTAAAAGCTTCTTAAGTTTCGGGTTTCGGGGTTCTGTGATCTATGCAGTTTGATATTTAACGACAACCCCAAAGTCTCGATACCAAAGTCATGAGGAATATTTTTTAAATAAAGTTAAACCAAGTTAATAAGAATAATTAAAAACATTTTAACGGTAATTTAAGCTTTTCGCATTTTTACTTTTTGGGAATCTCAACTCAAGCGACAGCTCAAAATCTTGATCTGTAAGTCCCAAAATCCCTTCTAATCACAATTAATTAAATGTTTAAAACACACTTAATATATTGATTAATCATTCGCATGTTTGAAATCAGAGAAATATCACTCATCTCATCCAACAAAAACCTGAGTCTCAGAGTCTCGAAAGTATTAAGTGTTTAAGTGTGATTAACTTAACATCTAAACAAAGGTTAATGATATAAATTAGTCTTTCACATTTTCTCTTTTCGGGGGTTTGCAAAGACATTTTATTTGAACTCCTGGTTTCAAATCATCGATATTTGGCAGCACTTATTATAGATTAATGAAATATCTTATAGTGTAAGACGCGTATCTCCAGACATACTCTCCTCATTAATGAAAATGAATTTATCGATCGTAGAAGGCACAGTCTAATTGAGGTAGGCTAAAGGTGAATAAAGGTTTCTAATTCAAATTTATTTCTCACTTTCAGTAAATTATCAAGTTCTATTTGAGAAAGATTACGCCTTCTTTTTTGTAATAGCTACTCGCTTCTTATCACAGGTATCATGGCACCTAGGAAAAAATAGAAAAAGAGTGATGACTCTGGTGAAATCTCAAATCCAAATTCATATGTTATATTTGATACCACACCACATGTTGTAGATTCGGTCCAGTCCTGTATGCAGATTTTTGAAATCTTAGAGCATGAGGTTAGGAATTTCCTAGACGATTTTGGAAACGAAAGGAATGAAAATAAACTCAGAGATATAGCAAAGACCGATCTCCATAAAATAGGTACACAACCGAAGTTCATGCCATACAACGACATGATAAACTGGGCTCTGATGAACACCAATGTGCAGACCAGGAGTATCACAAACCATCAGAAGGTTGTCGTAGAATCGTTTAGGCCATAACATATTCAAGTAATGTATAAGTTGTCCCTTGTTTGTAAATATATTTATAATGTTGAATTCGTAGAATAATTTCAAAGAAAGGAGTGTACAAAATTTGACCAAACATATCCAGATATAATCAAAGGATGGTGGGGAATTCCAACATAATTTAGAGATGATACCCATGGAATTTATGCCACAACATCGTTAAATGAATATATGGTTTATATAGAAATGATGCTATGTAGACTATTTGGGAGGAAAATCCCTACCTATTTCCTCGCGGAATGGGTGCCAATTATACATGAGGTAGCCAAGGGTTACACTTTGAACTGGGGTAAGATTTTATCACATAAGCTAACCAAGGAGATTGCAGAGTACCAAACAGAAAATTCAAAAGGACAACCTGCGTATTTTTATATGTATGCATATATTATGCACTCTATTTATTATATGACCCCTTTCCCTTTGATGAATTGGAACTAGAATTTAACCTGTGTAGAACCCATCCATTTCTATCACTCTCAACTATGGAAAGAGAAAGAAAAATATTTATTTTACAAGATCTGTCACTATGTAGTGACACTTGTGCACCAAATATTGTATGGATACCCACCCCCTCGGATTTCGGAGCAAATCATGGGAAAACTCAAAATAGTTGCATATTGGTTTATCAAAGAGAATTTATCTTATGTTAGAGTCTTTGGATGTTCAATTCCCCCTTATGCTCTTCCAAAATTTCTCCATGACAGACTGGTGTGCAGAGAAGTGGTGTACCCGATAATAACAAGAGGCATTGGTACAGAGTTAAAAGCAGATCAAAATAAATTCTGGCGAGGTTTTCCTGTACGGATTGAGAGGTTTACATTGTTTAATTTTGGCCATTCCAAAGTGGAAGTTGCAACATTATAAGACAATAAGTTGGTAGATCTTGAACTCAGAAAGCATGAACCATATCAAATTGTGGGAAATCATCTAGGTCATTGCAACATGAAAATGTATGAGCATGAAGACTCCCCCTGTGATGACATATTCAAAGGAGCCAGAGCATACGAGGAGATATTAGAAAGAGTCCAAGGATTACCCCCTAACCTACAAACCAACTTTCTTTCTTTCCAAAATCACAGACGAAGTGGGTTTCCAAAGATACTATAGGGGGAATCGAAAACCCCTCCTTCAGAACAAGAAAAAATACCTCCAGGTTTCGAATCAAAATATCAAGATAAAGGGACTATAGAGGAGAACCCACAGGATCCTGAAGTGTATTCACAAAGATCAGAAAATTCACAGACAAAACATCCAGAGTCTAAAACAGGGTTTAAATCCGAGACACCTTTAAAGTTGGATCAAATGATTACTATTCATGTCGATACTCCCAAAACAGTAGAAGGAACACAATTCACAGAGTTAGGCAGTCTGATTATGGCCTTGACTCCTTTACAGTCAATTTTTTGGATTCCTCATCTTGGATCTATATCTGTAAGTGATCTTGACCCAATATGTGTTGAAGAAATACCTTCCTCTGACTTCTTTTTCAGTAAGAAAAGGAAGGTTGTAGTGAAACAAGAAATGCACTTGAAAGAAGGTACAATGGTAAAAAATAACAGGATACATATGGATGGACAAAATCTAGAAGAGGAAGACTTTGTCACGGAAGTAGCAGGCTCTTTGGGGGATTTTGCTACGGCCAAATTATTATTAGTCGATAACCTGAAATCAAGGTTGTAGTAGAAAAATCAAATGATAGCCCAGTTGCAAAGTCAAATAAGGAATACAAAGAAAAATATTAGAGATGAAATAAATAAAGGACTGGAACATGCCAGGGTTGTCGACAAACAAGATATTCAACTGTTCAAGTCTAGTTTAGATGAGATGTATAAGAAGATGCAAGACAGCCAATGACAGGTCATTCAACAAGAGGAACTAGTAAAGAAGTTGCAAGATAAATTGAGTTCTACTGAAATCTAGGTGGTCGATTTAACAGTATTTCAAGCCCATGCACTGGAAGAACACCAGAAGCTAGAGGTAGAACAACAAAGCCTATTTTCTAAAGTAGAGATCATTAAAAACCATTTTCGGGGCATAATTCAATCATTGGAGAACATTGTTTTCAATGAAAAAGAGGCTACAGTAGCTCAGATCAATTTCCAAAAGGCAGTCATACTTTCAGCTAAAGAAGAGGTACCAGTAGCTCCTAAATTAACTGTCACTGAAAAAATCAGGGGTGATATCATGCCGAAGGTATGGGAGGCCAATATATATGAATGTAAGAAAATGGCCAAAGAGATAAAGGAAGAATGTGAAGAGACTTTCGGATTATTAGATAAAAAATTGCTAGACATTAGAAAGGGTGATTTCCCTAGACTACTAGGATAGATCAATGTTACAAGACATCAACTAAACCTAAAATAAAGTTTGAATGAAACTCAAATTGAAATTTCACAATTAAAATAGGTTGATGTCACCCTAATGGATAGATGTCTTCTAAAACCGAATTTACAGTTGCAATCAGTAAAGTTTGAAGATACTTGAGGTTTGAAGAAAAGTTGCCAAAAATTCAGAGGAAGTTGTATTTGTTTGAAGAAAAGGATATGACACAGCCTTCCAGAAGCTTAGTACATTTTCTTGGCAAGTGCATTGAGTGTCTCAGACCAAATGAAGGAGATACTTCAAAGAGATAACGAAGAAACATATGCATGATCATTTTGTCGAAGTGACAAAGAGGTAAAAGGTAATCAAGCGAAACAGTTCAAGTTTGTATCCTATAACCATTAGCACCTAGGATTTAGGAAAATACCAACCATTTAGGGTTGATTATTTTTTTATAAATATAATTTCAAAAGACTAAAATAAGGCCTTTTATAGCCGATTGTAGCAGAGAGACTTCTCTTTTACAAGAATTAATGGCAATGCAAAATGAAGATTCCATATTGTGTCAACCCTGAGTTATGTGTTCCTCTATACTTTCATGTTCGACATCATTTCTTATATATATTTGATGAATTTTTAAACTTCAATTTAGTACAACATCTACTGTGGTTATGCTTTATTCGATCGTCTAATTGTTTGCATATTTTCCTCTGTGTTTTCTATTAGCAGGCACAAGACCTGTGGATTATTCATATCACTGTATTTTTATGCTTCATTAAATTTTTCTGGTCTATTTTGTTCTTCTGTTACAAAGAGATATTCCTCCATGATTGATGACTCATGTTGTTTAAACAACATTATGTTTTTTTTCATCTCATTTATTATTTTCAATTTAACTCAAGAACGGGAAACGACCTCTAAAATTGTTATATTATTAATTCAAATTTGGGAACTTATCTCATATAATCTAAAATAGAAACAACAAACCTTAAAAAAACAAAATAACATATCTTTAAAATTTCTTTTCCTCATCACTGTTCTTGTTGCAAAACAACCTAACATAGAACCTGGACTCACAGATCAAACTAGCATAGAGTTAACCCTTTTTAATACTATCCTTGAGACAACCACCACTCGGGTTGAACTGGAACATTCATGGGCAACCATTGAACAAGACATAAGTGCCTAGGAAGAATTGGAAGCTAGACAAAGACAACTTAGAAACCAACCATAGCTTATTTTACCTAAAGAATTGTCTTTTTTTTCTTATACCAAAACCCTCTTTATTTTTGGATGTCGTGACAATATACTTTAAATCCTTAAAGTATAAACTTAGGAACAACAATCCCTATCATCGTCCCATGATGAAAAAGTATCAAACAATGCCTAAGAGTACATTCTGAATTTTTTGCAGGTCTTTAGGACATGAAGACAAGGATTGTCGAACTTTGGAAATGATGAAGGAAAGGACCTCAACTGCATATAGGATGTAGGATGAACCAATGACAGGTCCACTTGCACAACAGTATAATAATGCACAATATTTTACAACACCATCTCAGTATAATAATGCACAATAGTTTACAACACCATCTCAGTATAATAATGCACACCAATATAATTAGGTACCATAATACAATACACCGTGTGCATACAATCAAGGTAACATAGGAGGACTCATAGGAGGAGGTCGTGAAGGAAGAGGATTTGGAGGAGGTAGAGGGATAGTAACCTATCAAAATTTTCAAAAACCTGGACTTTATACAAGGGATTGTCCACATTTTCCAGTGACATGCATGTATTGTTGCGCAATATATCATGATACAAAATACTTCTCAACACTTATGACAAGGATACATGAAAAAAGGAATCGAAATAATCGGAATGTTCAATGGATTACTACACAACTATTGATGATGGGAAGAATATCAATATAGTTACTTGAGGAGTAACCAAAACAGGATCAAATGAAACAAATCAAAACTAGCACCAATACCAATGGGTCAGAAATAATACCACACCTGAACAACATTTTGATGTGTGCAAGGAAAAGGAAACATTAAAGAAGGCTAGATAGGATATTTTCCAGGAGAATATTGCTTCTATTTAGGTACAGAGCCAGAAGATGATGTACTAGTATATGAAATGCCTCACCTATTTGACCAAATTAGTAGAGATCAATCTTCAGAACAAGTAAGTAATCTAAGAAACATTTTTGTGTCTTTCTTGAATATATTGAATGATAAAACATATCTACAAGTGTTACAAAGTCTATTAGAAAAGTGAAATTATGGAGAAGAGATAAAACTAGAACATAATACAATCAATCAGGTCCGTAAGAAGACAAGAACAAATAGGGATTTTAGGTTGAATGAAAATATTGGAGACTTTAATATTGGTGACATCATATTGGATTTGGGGTCTGAGGTAAATTTTCTTCCTAAGGAGACATGAGAAGCCATGGGGGATCCTACATTGGGATATTCACCTATTCTGATAAATCTAGAAAACCAACATAGAGTGGTACCAATTGGTAGATTGAAATGTGTACCAATGGATTTAGATGGTGTGCTCACTATGGCAGAATTTTAGGTGATTGATATAGTTGATAATACTACACCTTATCCAACATTGTTGGGACTAGATTGGGCATTTGAAAATTAGGCTATCATCAACTTGAAGAGAAGGATAATGATTTTTGAATCAAGGAAGTACATATTTATAGCACCCTAAGATCCTTTAGAAGGTGGAATATGTGTTGAACCTATGACAGACAACTTTATCACAGATGAGGTAAACCGGTTTTATAGAAATACAGCATGAGAGGAAGATTACATTAACCCAAAAACAGATGGAATGCTTAGCTGGAGAAGCATTAGTTCTTGTGCTTTAGACTTTGACACAAGACTGTAGAATTGGAAACAATTATTACACGAGATATCTACCAGAAGACATTAAAGAATGAAGTGTGCACTAATATGGATTGGCTAAGAGGTAAGAGAACCTCCAACATTTTATGGTCAAAATGATTTGGAAGAATTTTTAAGAATTTTTTAGTTAGAAGTTCTAGATAATCAAAGGTTATTAGCTTTATATATTGCATTGGAAGAAACACCTGAATGTTGATGGGGTACTCATAAAGAAAAGATCAATTATTGGTATCAATGCAAAAGATTATTGCACATTAGATTTGGCACAAATCAAGAGAATAAATATTTTGAGAAGTATGATGGAATAAGACAACCCAATGAAAATATAGATAGATGCATAATTCAATTGATACTTGTACCACCAAAGGAATGGCCACATCACTTCATTCATACATTATAAGGCATCCCAAGGAATTGGTATACAGAATTGGAACTACGCAGAGGAACTACAAATTGGGAAGAGTTGTAGCAGAACTTTGTCATTACATTTGCATTTGAACATGAGAATCCAAGGGTAGATATATCACTGGAGGTCATAAAAGAGGGGATATTTTAAGAACCTGAAGTTGAAATTGTCACATCTTATCAGAATTATAATCAACAAATAGTCATATAGTTGTTACATTGTTACCACGTCAAAGAAGATGACCCAGTAGAAGAAAACCCGCATGACATTTAAATAATAGAAGTTGAATGGGAGAGAGAAGAAGAAGGTCCATAGTTACACTCATAATAATTTTCTACATCACTGAAGAAAAATAAAGTCAATATTGGAATAGAAGAGAGCCCAAAAATTGCAAGTATTGGTGACTATTGGGATAATCAGACAGTGGAAAGAATAAAAAATCTACTGCACGAGTATAGTGATATATTTCCAGCAACACTTTCAGAGATGAAATGGGTAGCAGGAGAACTTGGAGAAATGAATATTCCTCTAAGACTAGATTCTAGACCAATAAAACAAATACCCTATAGGTTGAATCCAATGTATAAACAAAACGATAAGGAAGAGATTGATAAGATGTTAGAGGCTGGTATAATAGAACCTGTTGAATAATCTGAGTGGATTATCCCTATGGTAGTTCAAAAGAATAAGAAAGGGGGAATAAGGATATATGTAGACTTGAGGAAGTTGAATGATGAATGTCTACATGATCCCTTCCCTACTCCATTCACAGATGAAGTGTTGGATAATATAGGAGGATAAGAAGAATACTCATTTACTGATGGATTTTCAGGATATCACAAGATCAGAATAGCACCAAAGGATCAACATAAGACTAAGTTTTCCATAGAATGGGGATCATATCATTACATAATGATTCCTTTTGGGTTGAGGAATTCCCCTACTATTTTTTCAAGAGTAGTGGTAGCTACATTTAAGGATTTCATACATAAATTTTTGGGGGTTTATCTGGATGATTGGAAAATATTTTCCTTATTGAAAGATCATGTTGAAGTGTTAAGATTGATGCTAGAAAAGTGTAGACAGTTTCAAATTTCATTGAATATTAAGAAATGCATATTCAATGCACCATTTGGAATTTTTCTATGGAATGTGGTGTGTAAACAAAGTTTGTTGGTTGATCATGCAAAGATTGTCGTCATTTTTAATTTAACACCACCTAATTCAGTGCACCAATTAAGAGCTACACTTGGTCATATAGGATACTATAGGAAGTTCATAAGGGGATATGCATAGATTATTCTACCCATGGATAAATGTTAAAGAAGGATTTGAAGTTTCAGTGGAACGATGAGTGCCAAAAAAGTTTGGACATCTTGAAGGAGAAAATGGTGACAACACCAATTTTGGTGTTTCCATATTGGTCAAAGGAATTCCATGTTCATGTGGATTCATCTTCAATAACACTTGGAGCAATATTAACAAATACATGAGAAGGTGATATAGATCACCGAATAGAATTTTCAAGAAAGAAGCTTTCAGATTCATAGCCGAGTTACAATACAATAGAGAGAGAAGGTTTGGCTATGGTGTATGCATTGCAAAAGTTCAGAAATTAGATGTTAGGCCAACATTTTAAAATGTTCAGATATCACTCTGCTCTTAGATAATTGGTCAGCAAGACAGTGTTGGAGGGGAGAATATGTAGATGGTTGTTGTTATTTCAAGAGTTTTATTTTGAAGTATTTGTGAAACTTGGAAGATTGAATGTAGGGCCATATCATTTGTCCGGGATAATTAATGGAGAGGAACCAAGCATCTTGGAGGACAATTTTCCTAATGCAAAACTCTTTTCAATGCAAATTGTGAATGAATATTTTGATGATATTATTAATTTTTTATTCCAATATTTTCCCCAAAGGATTATAATATTGTGCATAAGAAGAATTTGGTGGTTAGAGCTGCAGATTACCAACTTATTATAGGACACTTTTATAAACTAGGAGTAGATAATATTCTAAGGAGATGTGTCATGGAACATGAACATCCTATCATCTTAGTAGAAGGAATAGATGGAGGACACTATGCAAGTAAAGATATCGCACAAAATATATTGCGCGCGGGACTATGGTGGCCCAAAACTTCTAAGTATGAAAAGGAGTATTGCCAAAATTGTGATGTCTATTAGAGGGTAAGAAAACCATCCAGGAGGGATGAGATGCCCCTAAAACTCCAGGTAACTCTTAAAGTGTTTGATAAATGGGAAGTGTATTTTGTAGGACCAATTAATCCACCATCTACAAGATCAAGAGAAAGATACATAATTACATCGAAAAAATATTTAACCAGATGGGATGAAGCAATAGTAGTGAAATATTGCAATGAAGAGAATACACCACACTTCCTATTTGAATAAGTAATTACAAGATTTGGATGCCCTATAATTCTGATTAGTGATCATGGAACTCATTTTATCAATAGTACCATCCATGCAATGACTGAAGAATTTGAAATACACCATCATAAAATCACTCCTTACCATTCTATGGATAATGGAATAGTGGAATCATTTAATAAGATATTGGAGAATTTCTTAACCAATATTTTCAATGTAAACAAGGATGATTTCTATTTGAAGATAGCAACAATATTATGGGCCTATAGAACTAGATGAAAGAAACTCACAGGGCATAAACCTTTCAGATTGGTGTATGGACAAGAAGCAATAGTCCCTTTGGAATATTCGATACCAAGTCTGCACATTGCAGCCATAACAAACATGACAGAAAGAGGCACAATACAAGAAACATTGGCTCAACTCATGGAACTAGAAGAAGACAAAATTATGGATGGTTTCCATTAGGAAGTACATAAAGAAAAGGAAAAATATTGGCATGATAGACACATTAAGAAGATAAACTTTAAGGAAGGGGATCTAGTTCTTCTCTATTATAGTAAATATCTTCAACACTTAGGAAAATTTAGGATGCATTGGCTAGGGCCTTCTAAGATAAAGTCTGTCACAGATGGAGGTGTTTTGCAACTACAAGATTTAGCAGGTAAGGAGATTCAAGGATTGGTGAATGGTAGTCGAATGAAACTATATAAGGATAGTCAAAACAGTAACCCTTAGTAGTTGCAACACAGAGAAGTAGAATTGTACATAGTTTATATAGTAGGATTTAAAGGAAAAACAAGAAAACAATTGAAAAAATAAGAAAAATACAAAAATATGAAGTAGATGGATAGTTTTATACAGATAGTTGGATAATATTGTGCATAGAAGCCAACAATTGGCATGAAAGAACATGAATACATTGCATGTAAGAGAAATGGGACAATATAGAAAACAAAGCGCACTGAGACAAAGAGGGGATGAAAGAAAGGAAAAAAGCCGATGATTGAAAAAGTACAATGCGACAGAGCACTTATGACAGGATTTATAAAAGGAGAAATCATGCACAACAAGATTCATTATGAATTTTTGTGAAGAAGAGATATGGACGAAAACCTAGACTGGGCAAGTGATTTTGAGGTGGTTTAGTAAATATATAAAACAACTCTTTCCATATTTATTCGAATGGCACCATCAAAGGTTGGAGCTCCCAGTCAAATGACAAGGCAGACACGGAGTGCTCCGAAGTTTTCACAGGAAACAAAAAAACTTGAAGGAGAAAAACCTATTAATCTGGAAGGAGTGGTGGACATGGAAACCATTCCTTCCCAAGTATTCAAGATAGTTATTCCAACGATTATGGAGGAGTATGAAAAAAAAATTGCGATGATAGAAGGAATGGACATCGATTCACAGAACGACATACAAAAACCTAGTTCAAATAAAAACCCTACACAAAAAATTGGATTAGGAGCACCACAACAGATGAGCGAGGAATAAAATGAGAGAAAATAATCATACGATACCATAGTAAAAGAAGAAGCAGTGTAGAAACTTGTAGCAGAGCCAATGCAACAATCAGAAGAACAGGTGTAGGTGGAGGATGTTACTGACAAGAAAAACTCATGCGCAAAAGAATATGAGGACACACACAAAGAAGCAGGACCATATACAGTGATAAAGAAGATTAAGGGAAAAAAGATAGTACAAATATCATCGTGCAAGAAGAAATAAGTAACAATGACATTTCGATGCATAACTGAAGGAGTGAATATCCTTCTTGGCATGTCAGGATGTGTTGAAAAACTAAGGTATTATGATAATGACATGACAGACACTGAAAAGTTCCCAAATTTTGTGGAGTAGGTCTCTATGGAGAGTAAAGGAATGAGTCCATAAGGGGTTTCGATATTATATCCAAAGTAGTGGATTCCAGGATTGTATAACACATGTATCATGAACTTGCTGCAAATTACTGACTTTGGGAGAGGCAAGGATGTAAATGCATGTGTAAAACAACTACCGACACTAGTGCATGGAGGTATCCTATGGATGGATAGGAAAATATCAATAGATGTATATTTAAATGAGGAAATCATAAGTTATCCTAGATATGAAGAAACACTAACACAATATATGGATGACAAGACCAAGGAGAAATCCCCGCCAGATGAAATTAAGAAGACATATAGAATGAAGAGAGGGTCTTGGGGAATCATAATTATCAAAATCAGTGAACCTGTGACGAGGTTGGTGAAAAATTTGATGGCTTGTAAAATTTTGAGGAAATGTCGCAAGTAAGAAGCACTTGTAGGAGTAATAGAAGCAGTCGTGCAATGTGTGAAAGGGAGTCTACTCAAGTGGATGCCATATTTACTAAACATATTTTTGGATGACTGAAGGATGCATAGGATATTGGAACAAAGTTCCATTATGCATGGTTGATAATACTGATAGAATTGGTAGGTTGGGGATAACCTAAATACAAAAATTTACCCAAGGCCAGGAAAGTGTCGCACAACAAAGTATACGACATTATGGAACACTTCATATGCAAAACAAAGGAAGGAAAATGCCATCATATTTTCTATGTATTATTATGAGAAGTAGGAAAAGTAGGCTAATACATGGAGGATACCACCAAAAGTGGTGGAAGATCATCAAATCATAGCTAATTTTAAGGCTTCCAAACACAACATGTGGATCCAGGAAAAAATGGATTCGAAGGAGTGTCTACAATTAAGATACTGTGTGACAGGAGAATAAGTGTAGTGGGCCATGAAATACTTGCATGAAGAATGGACGGTACCAGTAACTTCCAAGAAGGTATCAAAAGGTAAGAAACAAGAAGAAGTTGGCGCTTCGCAGAAGTAAAACATCCCAACAACGAATACAAGAAAAGCAACAAAGTGCACACAGGAAATTGGGGGGAGAGAAACAATTAGAAAGACAAGGAAGAAGAACCTTATCCCCAAGACTTCAGTGAAGGAAAAGGACTGTGCAGAAGTAAGAAATGAAGGAACATAGAAGAATAATAATGTTCCTACACAGGAGGAACTAGGAGGAGGATATCTCCCAGACATAGAGATAGTAGATACAACCATGTAGACATAGACTCTTCCTATGAAAAGAATTATGTTGCGGATAGGAGGATAACGCAAGAAGATGAAGGCGCAAAAGGGTGTTCCCGAGCTCACAATCACAAAATATGGTGTATATTTGGTTGCAGAGAGAGTTCAAGATTGTGTAACAGAAGCATGGTATGATGTAGAGAAAAAAAAGGAGATATTCAAGACGATGACAGAGGCTAAGGACACACTAGAAAACCTACTACAACTTACTAGAATAATAGAAGGAACAGGTGCAACCAAACAAAAATTCTCAAGAGAGAACAATTCCAATGCATGAGAGAGTGCAAATTATAGCAATGTGAAATGAAAAGTTTTGTATCACCCAAGAAATGTTGTAGGTGGATGAGGAGACAATGAGGAAACCATTAAAATACATAGATCATTTGGACTTGGAATATGCCAAGATTCCAACGAAGGAATTGTATTAAATTCAATTCAGTGTCATGCAGGAGATTCAATCGAGGGTCCATGCAGATGTGACAAGTCTACAATTTTCTAGCGAAGCAAAGAAAACAATGACAATGAAACTGAGCTAGGTGAAGGTTGAGAGGGAACAAGCAAAGGAGCACACTTAAAGAATCAAGAATCAACTGGAAGAAGTGTTCAAAACTATTCCTGACAATGAAGAAGAAGGGAATATACCGACGAAGGAGAATATTGAGAATATAACAGAGGCTATGGAGGTGTACAATAGCCACATCAGAGATTTTTCAGACCTCCTAGTATCACCTAGTACCCCTACAGAAGTACGAACACAAAGAGAACAAGAGGTCACAGGTCATTCAGATAACATTGCACAGATGATCCAGGAATACATAGAGCTATATAATAGAAGCACATAGTTATGGATGAGCCTACAAGAGGATGAGAAGTTGGAAGAGTTAGACAAGAAAGAAGAAGGAGTAAAGCCTGTAGTTCATGAACTTAAGTAGAGGTAGAAAGTGATGAACATATCTAATAGGTTGAGGAGTGCATAGGAATTGAATAATTTATAGGTAGATCTGAAGAGTATACAAGCAGAAAAACATTCAAGGCAGGTGTAGTTGGAACCACTGTAGGAAGGCACAAAACAAATGTCGATTGTGATTGATGTGGTTAAGGGTTAGATAGAAAATATTAGAGTGGAAACTGGAGAATTGTTGAAGGAACATATCACTATTGGCCCTTGGTTATGGAAGCAAGCAAAGATCAAGGAAGAAAAGGCAAAATGTGAACTATGCAGAAGACACAGTGATTGTTATTGCGTCAAAGTTAGAAAAAGATAAGAAAAGGCGGAGTGAAGTCCGAGAAATAAATCCATTGGACGAGGATATCGAGGATGACAGATCAGCAAGAAGGAAGGATCGTGGATAAATAAACAAGAAGAAAAAGACACCATTAGATGCTTGGGAGCATCGCGTGAGAAGGAAGGAAAGCCAGGCTGGAAAAGCCCTGAAAAACGTGGGTCAAGTTGACCTAGGGTTTTAGACACCTAGGGTTTTGGTATCTAGGGTTTTGACACCTAGATTTCAGCCTAAGGATGTCAGTGAGATATTGTAATGTATAAATAAGAATCTACATGAAGGAAGGAGGTTGGATCTAGTGGTTGTCGTTGTTGTTACTATTGTTATTGTGTGATTGAGTGAGTAATATCGAGTGAGAGAGAAGTGTTGAGTAAGAGAGCCTTCTGTATTGTAAGATCTTCAATTGGGTGCGAAGATCAGTCCTGCAGCTGGGTGTGCAGGAAGGGGAGAGATAGAGAGAAGAAGAAAGAAGATCTGTTAGCTAAGAGCACAACCAAGAACTGTATGCTTCATCTTAATACATTATAAAGAATAGTTTTGTGGACGTAGCCCTAGAGAGAGGGTGAAGCACGCATATTTTGTGTTATGTATCATTGATGCTCTATTCCTGTCATTTGATACACTGTTATTGCATTACTGTGGTAGATCTGATAAGATGTGTGGAATAGATCTAAGCTGATGAGTGATATATGAATGATGTATTGTTCTAGTATTGGATCCACTTCATCATTCCCTTGGTTATATAAATCTTTGTCCTGCAACCCCCACATAGTTGCTTCAGGTGAGACTGCATCTACTTCGCAGGTGTAACCAAAAGGGCCAGCAACTAGGGCTTGTTGGTGTGCTCTTAGAGTTGAACCCTAGGTCTGCTCATGTGCCAACAAATGGTTTAGTTTCCAGGACAGGAATCTTCTTGAGGGAATGTCAAGGTGGTTTCCATCAAAGACAAAGATTCAAAAGTGGATAGAGAATCAAGAGAAGGACTTCGCTGAAGCCCAGAATAAGAACCCTAATATTAGTACAGAGGATTGGTTGGAGAGATATATCTTTACTTATATACAGAAGATATTCTTTGGAGGAATCCATCAGGAGCTATATGAGTGGTTATCTAGGTTAGCAGATACCCAGTTTGAGATCAAATCTAGAACTCCTATGGTTTGGATGTCGACACTGATCCAGAAGGTCAAGAGATTCGATAACGTCGTGTCACAAGTAGTAGATCATTGTTTTGATATCACCATTGGAGGGCACATCACCGAGTTTGTTGTTGATAGAGTAGAGTCATATAGCCAAGCCGAGAGATATTTGTTCAAGGGACCCAGATGAAATTTTTTACATTTTCTAAAGTTGAGAATCAAGATACTATTGCATGAGAAGAACATATTGAAGATACAGTAGATTGGTCGAATTTGAAGAGGATAATGTTCAAGAATTTGAACAGCGACAACGACACAGAAGATGGAGATACGCGCAGTGGAAAAGTGTTCAAAGAAGTTCAACTTGCAAACTTATTCAAGAAAAACTACGGGGATGAGGGATTCTATAGTGGAGAAGAGGCAGATCTAATAGACGAGGAGAATTCAGAATCTACTGAGATAGAGGAAGGGAAAGATGAAGAGCTTCGGGATGAGCCAAAGATTTTAGGAAATACGTAGACTATTGAAGTAAGTACTATTTTCCCTCCTGTTGATTCAACATCACTAAGAAATTAGAATAGTCAGAGTCACGAGAGTCCTTAGAGTACTATTACTAGCAGTTCAACATATACTCAGACAAGAAACCTAGGAAGATCTATGGAATATGAGATGAGTCTCCCTATCTTTAGGGGATATGGGTTAGAAGACCCTGATCAGAACTGGTTCCTATGTGAAGTTGTATGGAATATTAATATTGTGACCAATGAGGATGTTAAAAGAACCCATCTTAGCACTACCCTAAGGGACCGTGCACTAAGCTGGTACATGAAGCTTGTCAAAGGACTTGCACAACCTAAAAAGATGAATGAGATCAAGAATGCATTGATTACAGAGTTCAAGAAACCCAAATCAGAATCAAAATGTATTACAGAGCTGAACGAGATCAAGGGGAAGGTAGTTGAACCTGTTTGGGAATTCGATCAGAGATTCAAGACCTTAACATGTCGATTGAATTTTCAGATCTGAGAGGAATAGAACAAAGAATGGTTCATCATTGTTCTCTTACCACACATCAGAGTTCCTCTGATGCAATAGGAGATTTCTTCGTAGGCTGAGGCATTGGAGATCAACATGAATCTAGAATCAACCCCTATGGGAGAATCCATCTTAGGTATGATTCAAATCTTGAGTCAGCTAACTAGTTTGTCTCTGCAGATCGAAGATATGAAAAACAATAACGGAAAAGATAAAAGAGAAGACATTTGGTGTGTTAGATGCATATTATAAGGCCATGACAAGGAACATTATCCCCTATTAAATTAATACTTGGCCTCTGGAGTTCCGAGCCCTTTGAAGCAAGTTACCTTTCCCTGGTGCGAGGTATGCCGAAATAGACATCGCCCTGGTGAGTGCTATTACATGCAAAACTACATTCAGACTCCTACAAACTTGTATTGCACATTCTGTAAGTCTGTAGGACATGATGATAGGGATTGTAGGGCTTACGATCTCATGCATGAAAGGTTAAGAGATGTATAAAAAATTCAAGGTGAAGTACAACAAGAAGGAAACACTACGCAATATAACTCCCCTGGGAGAGGAAACTTTAATCCTTGTGGTGGATTCTGAGGAAGAGGAGGAGGAGGAGGTATGGGTTGAGGCTGAGGACAGATAATCTGTTATAACTATGAACAACTAGGAAACCGAGCAAGGGACTGTCAGAACCCTTTCACCACTTGCAACTATTGCAACTCCTTTAAGCATGTTATCGAGGAATGTCCAACATTGTTGGCTAAGCTTCAGGAAATACGAGGACCTCAACAAAGCCTGCAAGTACAACTGATATACGCTTATCCTCACGGAGAATACCCTAGATTTGTTGTTATCACTAGAGGAGGTGATGTTACAAGAGAATACAACATGATCCAAGGAAATACTATAGAAGACTCAGGAATCAGGAAAGCTGCAGAGAAGACCCAAACTTTTGATGCAAAGAAAAAAAGAAAAAAATTTAAGGAGGCAAGAAAAGAGTTCAAAGAATACCAAGGTTATTCATCAAAGACATGACCAGAAGTAAGAGAATATGGAATGCCTCTAGCATTCGATCATTCTTCTTCGCCAAAATAAGGAAAAGAGGTAAGCAAGCTCATGGAATTTTTATACACTTGTATCAAGTTAATTCAGGATGAGAGTTATGTACAAGAGATACAAAGTTTAATCAGACAGTATGAGCTAGGAAAGATAGACCCCTTACTGAATAGGGAAGTACACCAAATCACCAAGAAGAGAAGGAAAAATAAGGAATTACACTTGAATTCTCAAATATGAGAATATGAGATAAACTATGTGGTCCTCGACTTAGGGTCGGAGGTCAATGTCATGACAAAGAAAACTTGGGCACTGATGGGAAATCTGAAGTTGATCTATTCCCCTATAAGTCTTAGGATGGCTAACCAACAAGTTGTCAGCCCATTTGGATGATTGGAGCATGTCCCTGTGGACATCGACGAAGTCAGAATGTTTGCATACTTTGAGGTAATTGAGATAGTTGATGACAGTTGTCCTTACCTTGCGCTATTAGTAATTGATTGAGTCTTCAATAATTCCAATGTGGTTGATTTAAAGAAAAGACGTATGACATTTGAACGAGATGGCCTTAGGTTAATTGCACCCTTAGATCCATATGAAGGTCAGTGATACACAAAACCTATCAGAGAAGAAGACCATGCATATGAACTAGAAAACATATACAAACTAACATCCAGGTAGCAGGATTACATTAACCCTATGGTGGATGGGAACCTCACCTGACAGAGTAACAATGCCTGCTCATCGAACTCATAATTAGAAGCACTGGAGAACTGGCAGAATAAGATGTACGAAGTATCTACAAGAAGATGTGCTAGATTAACTAGAGAAGTTCGCTGGATCGACACAAGAGTAAGTAACTTACCCACCTTTGATGGTCTAAATCCTTTAGAAACATTCTTGTCCGACTTTGAAGAAAGTGTACCAATGCAACAAATATTGTTGGCGATGGATGAGGCCTTTAAAGAAACCCCAGCAAGATGGTGGGGGACACACAAAAACAACATTGCAGACTGGGTACAATGTCATACCTTGATGAGAGCGCGATTCTCAGCACAAGTGGAAGGCTGGGAAGTTCGATACACAGGTTGAAGCTGTCCAAAGGACCATGTGCGAAGCTGCAAAGAGACTTGGAGCGACATTCCTCAAGAGAAGTGGGTGCACAAATTCATTAACATGTTGGACATGAAACCTATCAACTAGTACATTCAAGAAGAGTTGTGCCTCATCACTATAGACTGGGAAGGTATGACTCAAAATTTTGTAACTACCTTCTTATTTGAAAGTCAATATCCTTCAGTAGATCAAGCATTGTAGATTGTAAGACATAAAGTATTCAAGGGGGCATATAACCTCCCTTTAGAGAAAGAAGAGGATGAATGGACTGCACCTCTCTAGAAACTTCAAGGCTATTACAACATCAATACTGCTGAAGACGATGATCCAAGGAAGGTGAACATCGCAAAAAAAGAAGGCCAAAGAGATGTTGAAGGACCAAAAGTTGAGTTACCATTCATTGGACAACCAATCAAGGTTAAAAAGGTCAATATTGGAATAGAACAGACACCGAAGCTTGCAAACATTGGATATTATTAGGATGTTTCCACCATTGACAAGATTACAGAGTTACTACATGAATATCAAGACTTGTTTCCAACCAAGTTCATTGATATGAAGGGAATTAAAGGGCCTATGGGAGAGATGACGATCCCTTTGGAACCATATGCAAGACCAGTCAAACAAAGACCCTATAGGTTGAACCCCAAATATAAGGATAAAGTGAAGATTGAGCTCAATAGAATGCTAGAAGTAGGGATTATCGAACCTATCAAAGAATCAGAGTGGATTATCCCTATGGTAGTACAAGAAAAGAAGACAGGCGAGATAAAGATATGTGTGGATCTCCGAAAGTTGAATGTTGCTTGATTGCATGACCCATTCCCTACACCATTCACTAAAGAAGTGTTAGATAACATGGGAGGCCAGGAGGTATACTCTTTTACAGATGGATTTTCAGGATACCATCAGATCCAAATTTCCAAGGAGGATCACCATAAGACCACATTTGCAACAGAATGGGGATCCTACTAATATACCGTGATGCCATTTGGATTGAATAATTACCTAGCCATATTTTCCAGGGTGGTGGTCGAAGCATTCAAGGAGTTCCTACATAAGTTTATAGAAGCATATTTTGATGATTGGACTGTTTTTAGTTTGTTAAAAAATCATATTAAATGTCTAAGTCTAATGTTGGACAAATGCAAGAAATGTCAGATTGCATTGAATCTGAAGAAGTGCATCTTCTTCTCAACATTTGGAGTATTGTTAGGTCGTATTGTATGAAGGCAAGGATTTCTTGTATATCCATCTAAAATTGCCATTATCGTTGATCTGCCATCTCCTACGTCGGTCAAACAACTGCGCACTGTGCTGGGACATACTGGGTATTACATGAAGTTTATTAAAGGATATTCCCAAATAACAACACCCATGGAGAATATTTTGAAGAAATACTGTCAGTTTAGTTGGACAAAAGAGTGTCAGCAGAGCTTCGACACACTGAAACATAAAATGGTTACGACGCCTATTCTGGTTTTTCCAGATTGGAGCAAGGAGTTTCATGTGCATGTCGATGTGTCTTCTATTTCCTTAGGAGCAGTGTTAGCACAACTTGGAGAAGGAGATATTGACCATCCATTATCTTTTTCTAGAAGGAACTTATCAACTGCTGAGATTAATTACACCACCACTGAGCGAGAAGGGTTAGCCATGGTGTGTGCGCCATGGATGATTTTAGGGGATAAATTTCTCTCATGGGCTAATTTTCCATGGTTTTTCCAAAAACGAGATTCGCTATTTTAAAAATGATTCGCCAAAATTCTATAGGATAAAATTATTTTACCTTAAAAATCGCCAAAATTTTATAAAAACTATATAAAATCCTTAGAAATT
>ML786486.1:533480-546738 GCA_009831015.1 Picea engelmannii | reverse complement strand
CTAGTAGCACAATTTGTAGGCAGGTGTGTCGAATGTATTGATCAAGGAAAAGGGAATACCTCAAAGAATCAATGAGTTAACATGTACTGCATGGGATAGAGACAAAGGAAAACTAAGCAAAGCGTTCCAAGTCTTTTATTTTGTAACCGTCACTTTTTATAAATAATGAGAATTCCAACCACCTAGGGTTGAAAATCATTTTGTATAAATACATATTGAAAAGATGAACAAAGGGTTGGTTTTTCCCATATTTAATTGAGAAAACTCTCCTAATTGAGGATTAATACAAATACAGAACATAGATTCCACATTTCATTCATTTGAGTTATGTGTTCTTCTATATTTCCACATTCCAACATCTTTTTATATATTTCCTTGATGAATGCTTGATCAAAGTTTAGTACAACATCTACTGTGATTAAATTTCATTTAGTTGTCTGATAGCAAACAATTTTTCCTCTGTATTTACTGTTAGTAAATACAAGACCTGTGAGTTAATTAGATTGCTACATTTTGTTCTTCATTTAATGTTATTCAATCTATTTTATTCTTATGTTACAAAGTAAGATTCTTTTGTAACTATTGTCTTTCTTTGTCTAACATCTTTACGTTTTTCTCTCACTACATTCAATATTTTAAATTTTAACTCAGATACGAAAGACGACCTCTGAGCTGTTATAATGTTAATTCAATTTAAGGAATTTTTCTCACATAAATGAGGTAGAAAACGAAAACATTAAAACTTTCCTTATTTCTTGATGCCTGACATTATGCTTTGAGCCTTAAGTATAAACTCAAGAACAACATATTTTTGGCGCCATTGCCAGGGACGAAGAAACAAAGTTATTTTTCCCTGGGAGAATGAGATTGGTAAATTTCTCTCTTTGATAATGAACAAAGAGTGAATACATTATAAGGATAATTTTTATCTTTCACTTGGAGACTCCACAACTAATAAACTGGCATTTAGTCGAAGAAATACCAAAAAGAATCCAGACGTTAAGTAGACTTCACCTGTATCTAACCCTGATTTTTTTTTGAAACCAATGGGATACTTAAAACGACTACTACATCAACAAGTATGGTTTATCAACCCAACTCTAATACTAAGGTTTTATTTGAGAAATTAAATCCTAAAAAACATTTTACCCAAGTCTTTTCTGGAGAATCATTTACTGTTAGAATCGAAGCCAAAACCCTAAAACCTGAGTTGGTTTCACCCGAGATTAAATCTGATATCGTTCCAACTATCTCCTTTACCAATAAAGGTAAAAAGTTCATCTCAATACCCGCTTCAATTGATATCTCATCAGTTCTCGAAGTGAAGCATCCAACCTATCGAAGTTTTGAAGAAGATATATTATACTCTGACTTGACTCCTATTGGTTCTCCTGTTTATATATACTGTAAATCCAAAGAACCTAACCCCCATTTCCTTGTTCCCTCTTTTTCCAATTTTCTGTCTCCTGAAACTTTTTCTCTTAATCCTGAAGGGATTGAAAGGTCACTAGATATTTTTGAAAATACTTCCTATAAATCTAAAGTTTCATCTCTTAAATTATCAATGGCTGCGGCCGGAGTAGGTGGTGTTGGAGGTGTAGGAGGACATGGTGTCAGACAAGTATGAGGAGGAGGTCAAGGACCACCCATACCTCCTAGAATGTTTGCTAAAGTGGCTTCTAGGTATGCTCCTTTGGTCCTCCCAGTTCACCTCCATGATCTACCTAAAAACTATATGAAAAACCTACCAAATTTCATCAGAGAGGGAGACTTAACCGTGACCGAGCACATAAATTTCTTCGATCAGTTCGTTGATATCCTTGGCCTTGAGCATGAGGATGTTTATTCGAGGATTCTAGTTCAAACCTTTGAAGGACAGGTGAGAACCTGGTTCCGAGGATTGACAACAGATTCCAAAGGATCATATGACGAGTTAGAAAGTGCCTTTCTCAGACAATGGGGAGAGAGAAAAGATCGCCTTTATTATCTATCTGAGTTTGGATCTTTAAGAAAGAAAAGTTCAGAAACAGTTCTAGAATTCACTCAAAGGTTTAATAAATTATATAACAAGATCTTAGCTGAGGTTAAACCCTCTCAACCTGCAGCAAAGGTAACTTTTGTTGGGGCTTTCGAGCTTGATTTTTCTCTGTTGTTGAGGTAAAGAATATATGTTGACCTCACTAAAATGTAGGACGATGTCGTAGAAATTGAGTCAAATATGATGGCATCGGAGAAATTAAAAGTTAAATTAGAAACGGGAAATAAAGAAACCATACAATTCAGAGAACAAGAAAGACCCTCTGGATCTAGGAGGTATTCAGAAGATAAGATGGATGACATGGAAAAAATAATTAAAGAACTATCAAATAAAATTTCAAAAATGGAATTGGACCAATCTAATAAGGATCAGTTCCCTAGAAAATATTTCAGAAGGAACCCTAGCCCTCAAATACAACGAAGACAAATCAAGAACGAAGATCAAAAGAATCAGGCTCCCTTTAAGAACGAAAATTTTATAGGAGGAGAGGAGCTGCAAAACTTTGAGGAGTTAGAACAAGATATCAATAATTTTGGTGATGATTACCGAGAACCTTTTTTGATGAAAAAAGATTATGAAAAGTCTGTAAATAAAGAATATTGGTCCAATAATCATGAAAGAATAAATAATGTTGAAGAATATGCTTATAAATAAATCGTCGATAATATAATGGTCGATCTTTAGTAGAAGTATTAGCTAAGGCATAGAGATAGAAATATTACAACTTCTCAACTGAAGAAAATTATATCGAAGAACAAATATAATGAGACAACTCAACCATCATTTGAGACACAGAATGTCAAAACAAAAGTAGTCGAAACACAAACTATGGAAACAAAACCGGCTGAAACAAAAGAAACACAAACCGATAAATCAGAAAAAAGGGAGATAGAAATCCAAACCAGAGAAGTCGATACAACAATGAGAAATTTCAATATAGAGAATGAGATTAATAAGATCAAGATCACTGTACCTCTGGATGAGTTGGAAAAAAACCCTACATACAGAAAGAAAATTGCTAAAATGATAAATTCTTCGGATACTGAAAGTCAGGCCTACGTCATAAATTTAGAAGATGATAAACCGAATATAATATTTGGTACACATTTTGAAGGTGCCAGAGATATTGTCGCTCCTTTCTACATTATGCTAACTGTGCATGATCATCTTCTTCATAATTGCATGTTGGATTCTGGAGCTTCCCATAATGTGATGCCCAAAGGTATTATGGATAGACTTGGTCTCGAAATTACTCAACCATACAAAGATCTATATTCTTTTGATTCAAGAAAAGTTAAATGTCTAGGCATGATTAAAGATTTAGTGCTTAATCTTGCGCAGGTTCCTGTAAAAAGTGTTATGATGGATGTGGTTGTTGCTGATATACCTCCAAAGTATGACATGTTGTTATCCAGGTCTTGGTGTGCCAAACTGGGAGGATCCCTTCAACTCGACATGACATACGCTACAATCCCGATCTTCGATGGACAGTTTACCCGCTTGTACAAAGAGACAAGGTTGGCATATACAGTAACTGACCCATTGAATCCGAATAATTACCCTGTTTATGTCATAGATCATGATTTAGGAAATTGTATTTTATCCATTGATGATTATTTAGATGACTATATAGAAGAAAATTGTACAGAAAAAGAAAAAATAGAAAAAACAAATAAAGATGTATATAGTACTGGAGTTTGGAAAATGTATTTCGATGGTGCTTCGTCTTGTGATGGAGCAAGAGATGGAGTTATGTTTGTGGCACCTAGAGATGAGTTTATCATCCATTTTTCTTACAGATTACAGTGGGACATCGATTACACTAATAATGTCTGTGAATATGAAGACCTGGTCTTAGGATTAGAGGCGTCCAGAAAGTTGAAAATTTAAAACTTGGAAGTCTATGGTGATGCAGAATTAATTATAAAATAGATAAATCATTAGTACCAGGCTAAAAACCCAAGGTTAAGGTCTTACAAAAATTGTTCCTGGGATCTAATTTAAATTTTTTTCTCATCAGTTAATGTTCACTACATCCCCAGAATAGAAAATAAACATGCAGATTCATTGGCCAAAGCAACCTCAACGTTTGTACCTCCTACAGACTTCAAACTGAAGTATCATATAAAAATGAGGCATAGACCCTCAATACCTTACAATGTACAACACTAGCAGGTTTTCGAAGATGATGAACAAATCAGACAGTTTTTAGAGATGGTGGATGAATTTGCTGAAACACATATTGATCAGGAAAATCAGAATGACCCCATTTGGATTGTGTAGGAAGGAGATGATCCTCAGGAGTTTCAAGATAAAATCTCTAATCACCGCATGTTGTTATTGAAAAATAATCAGATCCCTAAAGGTTTGATTCCCTTGGAGATATTATTTAATCATAATGATATTCCCTTGAAGTCTACTTTACAGCCTCAGCCTAAAGAAGTTGAAGACTGTGAGATAGGAACTAAAGAAACTCTGAGGGTGGTTAAAATATCTAAATACCTTCCTCCTAAAATAAAAATAAAATACGATGAGCTTCTCAAACAGTACAAGGATGTTTTTTCCTGGTCTTATGACGAATTAAGAACTTATGATACCACCATAATGAAACACAAAATTCCTGTGAAGCAAGGTGTTAAACCGTTTAGGAAGAAACTCAAATAGATAAATACTATACTATTGTCTATGATAGAGAAAGACGTAAAAAATATTCTATATTCCAAGATCATTGTCCCACTCAGATACTCTGAATGGGTAGCTAATTTAGTTCATGTCAGAAAGAAAAATGGTGAAATCAAATTGTGTGTTGACTTCAGAAATTTAAATAGATCATCACTCAAAGATAATTATCCATTGCCTAAAATGGATCATGTATTGAAAAAGGTGGTATGAGAAAATATAATGTCTATGCTTGATGGATTTTCAGTCTATAATACAATTGCAGTTCATGAGGCTGATAAAGAGAAAACCACGTTCACCACCCCATGGGGTACTTTTATGTATGATAAAATGCCATTCGGTTTGATGAACGCAGGAGCCACTTTCTAGCGGGCTATGGACATTGCCTTTGTCGATGAAAAAGATAAGTTTGTCATCATTTATCTTGATGATCTAACTGTGTTTTCTAAATGTGATGCAAAGCACCTATTGCACCTCAAACATACGTTTGAGAAATGTTGGAAATTTGGTTTGTCTCTAAATCCCAAGAAATCTCATTTTTCAATGCAGGAAGGTAAAATATTGGGCCATATAGTATCAAGAGATGGAATTAAAATTGATCCAAATAGGGTCGAAGCTATATACTATTAATATTCCTAGGAATAGAAAGGAGATCCAGTCATTCTTAGGAAAAATTAATTTTTTAAGAAGATTCATCCCAAACTTCGCTGAAATTGTAAAATTGATTACAGACATGATCAAGAAGGACAATGAGTTCAAGTGGAAAAATGAAGCCAAAGTGTCATTCAAACATATTAAGAAGGTTATAGGTGAAGCATCGGTACTGGCAAGCCCAGATTATATGAAAGAATTCTTGATTTTTTCATTTTCCTTTGAACATACTATTGTAGCCATACTATTACAAAATAATGATGAGGGTTTCAAACAACCAATTGCGTTTTTTAGTAAAAGTCTCAGAGATGGTAAACTGAAATATGATATATTGGAAAAGAAAGCTTACGCAATGGTGAAAGCCGTCAAAGATTTCAGAACTTATGTACTACACTCTAAGATCATTGCTTATGTACTAACTAGTGCCATCAAGGATATATTATTTAGCCAGACAGTGATGGTAAAAGGGGCAAATGGTTAGCCAAAATCTAGGAGTTTGACCTGGAATTAAAACTGATCAAACTTGTAAAAGTTTAGGGGTTGGATAAGCTATTAGCTAAATCAAATTTAAAATCACTCAGAATAAATCATCTGCAATAGTATGAGGGATTTTTAGATATAAATGAATTTAATGTTACTATACCCGCAATCGAAATTTTAGAAAAATTCTTTTCTTCAACTTGGTATAGTGACATTGTTTCATATCTTCTGACTCTTCAATGCCCCAACGACCTAATTCCATCTAAATCTAGGACATTGAAGTTACATGCAGTGAAATATTGAATCGTAGATGGTAAACTATATTGGAAGGATCCTCTGAGTTTCTTACTGAGTTGTTTAGCAGATTCCAAAAAAGAGAAAGTTATAAATTAATTTCATGAAGGAGTGTGTGGAGGACATCACGCATGGAGAGAAACGGCCTACAAAATATTAAGAGTTGGATATTATTGGCTGAAATTATTAAATGATGTGAATGGTAAGGTCAGAGCTTGTAACCCCTTGTTAGTTGTTCCCAGGCAAGAAAAAGATTCCTGCACTGCCTTTGGTTCCAGTTAAAGTTGAAGCCATATTTCAACAATGGGGTCTTGATTTCATCGGTGAAATAAATCTTCATTCTAGTGCTCAACATAAGTGGATTTTGATTGCTAACGATTATTTTACTAAATGGGTAGAATACATTCCTACATGAAACACAACAGATGCAGTGATGATCAGTTTCTTGGAAGAGAACATTCTATCAATATTTGGTTGTCCTCCAAAAATAGTTACTGATAATGCTGAAGCATTCAAATCCATGCCCATGATAAGTTTATGTCAAAAGTACAACATTGTACTAGGACATTATACAACCTACTATCCACGGGGTAATGGATTAGCCAAGTAATTGAACAAGAGCTTGATAACCATAATTAAAAAAGTGTTGACTGAAAATAAGAAAGCATGGCATGTAGATTTGAAATATGCTTTATGGGCTAACAAAATAGGCACAAAAAGATCCATCGGAATGTCCCCATTTCAGATGGTATATGGTATTGATGTTGTTTTACCCATAAATCTTGTGCTGCCCGTAATGAAACTTTGGAAAGACTCAAAAGAAGAGACAAATCACATCACCTAAAGAATAAATCAAATGATTGAAGTTCAACAAAATAGTGCTGAAGTAGATGAAAAACTACAGAAGTATCAGGATGACATGCAAGCCCTGTTTGACCAAAAAGCTAATGATAGGGAATTCCTCCCTGGTGACCTGGTTTTAAAGTGGGATGTTAGGAAGGAAGATTCAGGAAAACATGGTAAATTTGATCATATCTGGTGTGGACCTTTCAAAATCATAGCTTCAGAAGGGAAGAATTCATTCCTGTTAGAAAATATGGATGGTAAAATCCTTAATGCCCCTATAAATGGGCATTACCTGAAGCATTTTATGCAGTAATGCAATTCCAAACTCTCATTGTACATACCAGTTTGGTTTTCACAATTTTTGTTTACAATTTCATTTTCTTCGATAAGTTTTTACTTTCATTGTAAATAAAACAGGTTGGATGATTTCATAATAAAAAGAATAAAAATATAAAATAAGTAAGACATAGAGTTTTGGTCTACGTAAGTTCTTGACACTTTTCATGTTATTGTCATGCAGGATACTTGCCGATATCCGAGAGATAAGGGGTATCATAAATTGACATGCAGACATCAGAACATTGGATTTCTCTCGAAATAGGTGATAAACAAATAGTTTACTTGGTTGCAAATATAAGCGTAAATTTGAGGTACGAGTTTATGACCTGTTTAAATTTTCAGAGAAAAAACACTTAGTATGACATAAGTCTCACATGTACGAATATAGTCACCTAATCTATAATCAGAGGAATATCAAAAATTATGTTTTAATTATCAAGAATTTTTCTCTGAATAAAAAAAATATATATATGAAATAAAACTTATAATAAAAAATAAGCATTCAGAAGACCTTAAAGAAATTTTTTGAAGGATTGAGTAAAAATTTTGCACAAGGGTGACTGTTTTTACAACAGGACATCGGAACCCTCATTCTAATACCCTTCTCATTTTCAAGCTGTATTT
The DNA here is from genome assembly GCA_009831015.1 of Picea engelmannii. NCBI lineage: Eukaryota > Viridiplantae > Streptophyta > Pinopsida > Pinales > Pinaceae > Picea > Picea engelmannii. Next base: position 538,787 of record ML786486.1, on the reverse strand, counting down.
TCACATGATTCTTGATACCATCCCTTGGTCTTCATAGAGGAAAAAGGATCTCACCTTAACTTTGAAAACTCATAGAAAAATCTTCAAAATGAGAATAGACAAAATTTCTTATGATTCCTCTAACTTTAACTGAACAAAAAAGTATTTCTAGGATAATCCTAACTATCTCAACCCTTCTAACAGGTTTAAACTAATCAGTTTCTCTCAAAGGATTTTCCTAGAAAATAAAAACTCCCCATTGAGAACTTCTCTGTAGGAAAAGGTGTTTTGAAGGTCAAAGGAGGATTAGTCCAGAGTAATCAAAGTGAGTTGACAGACCTATGTTGTTAAATTATGAACATGCATCATCCCTGGTATATTTTATACAAATTGATCGCCCCCAATTCATGTTTGAAAAAAAAATATAAGACAGATGGTGAAAGGAAATTCATAAATTGATTGCCCCCATCTCAGCATTTAAATGCAAAATTACCAATTGAAGTGGTGAAAGGAAATTCAATATGGGAAATTAGATAACTTCACCGAGGTACTGAACAGGCTCGTTGGTAGTGAAGCAATGTCTATGATATCTGCAAGGCTATTATACATGAATTATAATGTACTTTTGTAACTAGTTCTCTTTTAGACTAAGATCTACATTCTAATCTAACACGGGACACCCTGACTAAAAACATTGAAATTACTTTACCTTGATGCGAACAAAATCGAGCAGATCCTGGTAGAATGAATAAGGTTGCTTTGATTATCTTAAGCAAATCTGAAGTCAGTTTTAAGAAAAGGAAGCCATTGATAAGCCTAAAACTCGAGATTAGTGAATGATTAAGTTTTGAAAGTTTTTAGAGATAAGGATGAAATCCTAAATCCTTCTATGTGTCCTTTTTCAGAATGTGTTTCACATAAATGCAATAATGACTCCATTTACCCAATAAAGGCACTTGGTCTACTGTTCTTTGACGTCTCACAGGGAGATGCTATCCCTAGATGGAGCCTATGTTTGAACACATATTTTTGTAAACTTTAGACTTTAATAAATTTCTTTTTTCACTTAAAAAAGGACAACGCGCATTTGAATCTTACCATTGATAAAGTTTTCTATATGATCGAATGATCTTAAATATTTTAGATTTGTGGAGCCGCCAAATGATTAATGAGTCAAATCGATGAAAGTTTCTTTGTAGTTTCATGTTTCGTATATTTCGTTATGTCTTAACTTTCAAAATCACGGTACCCGAAAGATGAGCGGTAAAATGTCGAAAGACTAAATCCCAATTAATTAAATTAAACTAAATCAAAGAAGTTAATCATTTTACGTTTCGGGAATCAGGGGTTTTACATTCATCACATATAAAAAATCATGAAACCCGAGTTCCCGAAAGTGTTGAGTTTTAAACATCATTAATTAACTTCTTAAAAGGAAATTAACAGTGTAAATTAATATTTCGTGCATTCTCTTTCGGGATATTTCAATTTTGTTCCATCCAAAACTCCTGATCATGAATCGTCGATATTTAATAATATTAATTATGGATCAAAGGAAATGATTTCCAGCATAGAGTGCATATCACCATATGTACTTTCCTCATTAAAACCAATAAATTCATCATCCGTAAAAGCATACTCGAATTAATGAAAGCTGAGCGTAAATAAAGATGTTCTATTTAGAATTTCATTGTTACCTTCAACAAAGTAGTGAGTTTTATCCAAGGAAAGCTTATGCATTCTCCCTTGTAACAGGTATTCACATTCTATTTCCAACATCATGGCACCCAGGAAAATGTCGAAGAAGAATGATGATGTCGGTGAAGGGTCGAATCCGAACACAGACGTTCTGTCTGATACTACACCACATGTTGTAGATTCAATTAGATCCTGGACGCAAATTTTTGTAATCTTGGAGAACGAAGTTATAAATTTCCCAGATGATTATGGAGATGAAAATAACGACACTCAAGGAACCAAACTCAGAATTATAGCAGAATCCGAGCTTCATAAAATAGCTATGCAGCTGAAGCTCATGCCATATAATGACATGATAAGTTGGGTTCTGGAAATCACCGATGTGCAGACCAAGAGAATCATCAACCACCAAAAGGTCAATGTTGGCTCTTTCAAGCTGAAGCACCTCCAATTAATGTACAAGCTATCCCCTAATCCAAAATATATTTATAATGTTGTGTTCATGATGGAGTTTGAACAAAAGGAATGTGTGCAATTTGACTGAAGCTACCCATATAGAGTTAAAACCTCATGGGGAATTACAACGAAATTCAGAGCTAACTCCCATGGTGTTTATTCCACTGCATCATTAAATGAGTATATGGTATATATAGCCATGATGCTATGTAGAATATTTGGAAAGAAAATTCCTACTCATTTCCCGATGGAGTGGGTATCAATCATGCATGAGGTAGATGAGGGTTTCACTTTCGACTGGGCTAAGATGTTGTCTGATAACCTAGCCAAGGAAATTACTGAGTATCAAATGGAGAAGTCAAAAGGTCAACCTTTCCATTTTTATATGTCTGCATATGTCATGGATGCCATCTATTTTTTGACTCCATTCCCACTGATGAATTGGATTTGGAACCCGACCAGTGTCGAACCTATCCATTTTTATCATTCCAAATTATGGGACAAAAAGGCCAAAGATTTATTTTATGAAATCTTCCATAATGTAGTTATCCCCATTCATCAAACACTATATGGTCATCCACCTCCTCGGATTTCAGATCAAATTATGGGAAACCTTAAACAGGTTATGGATTGGTTCATTGAAGAAACTTTCTCCTATATTAGGGTTTTTGGATGCTCGGTTTTCCCTCATGCTCTCCCAAAGTTTTTTCCTAAAAGACTATTGTGCAAAGAAGTGGCTTACCATATGGTAACAGGAGGCATTGGCAAAGAGTTAAAAGTAGCTCTAAATAAAGTTTGGCTAGTATTTCATCTATAGGTTGGAAGGTTTTCCTTGTTGAATTTTGGCCATTCCAAAGTAGAGGCTGCAGCTTTAAAGGATGTCGAGTTCGTTGACATTGAATTCAAAAGACATGATCCATACAAGATCATGGAGAAGCACCTAGCTCAATGCGATATGAAAATATATATGGATGAATATTCCCCATATGATGATATATTCAGGGGAATCAGATCTTCTCAGGAGGTACAAGGTACAGTTCAGGCGTTATCCCCTGACCAACAGGTCGTTTTCTTCACTTTCCAAAAGAACAGATGGAGTAGTTTTCCCAAGATACTATAGGGATAATTGATAACCACCCCTCCGGTGTAGGGATCCATACCTCTAGGTTTTGAACCAGAGTCTTCTGGTAAACAAACTACCGCAAAAATTCCAAAGAATCTTGAAGTGTCTACAAAAGAATTAGAAGCCTCATCGGCAGGGTATCTAAGGCCGCAAACAAACGTACAATCTGAGACACTACTAAACATAAACAAATGGTACCTCCTTTATTTCCATTCACCCCTACTGATACCTCACAAACAGTAGAAGGAAATCAGTTCACAGAGATAGGCAGTCCTATTACAGAACTAACCCCTCTACAGTCAATTTTCAGAACTCCTAGTCCTGAAATTACATTTGCAAGTGATCTTACCCCGATCCCGCTTGAAGAGATGACTTCTTCGAATTTTTTCTTTAGCACGAAAAGGAGGGCCATAGTCATAAGGTAATTGCATCAGAAAGAAGGGGTAGTAGCCAAAAGGAAAAGGATGATATTTGATGGACAGGGCTTGGATGATCCAAGGGATCAAATTTTGCTCAAAATTCAAAGTTCTCAGAATCGATTCAAATTGAACAGGTGTGTAGGCCTCGTTGTCACAAACCCAACACAAATCGTTTGGGTTCAAACAGACGTCGGATGATTTAGATATCACGTTCTGTGCAAATAGTCAAACAGGCAAAAAAAAATGTGTTGACTGTACAGTTCGTACAGATGCTAATGTGGCAGGGTCGTACGCTGACGTGGCAGAGATGAGTTGGTGGATAGGTGGCAGTTGTGTGGATGAATCATTTCTTGACATGTGGCATTGTGGCGAATGGATTGGTGACACGTGGCCAAAACAAGGGTCGCCACGTGTCACCTGGGAATTGGTTAAAATTTGTGTAGTCGACAGGACTCGACCCCGCGACCTCCGAACAGGGGAAGAACCTTGGGAAGGGCCGCCCAACCGGCGCGCCCAACCTTGTTTCTTATTATATATATGCTATTAAATTTATTTGAATTTCAATATGTTTTGATTTGGGCGTGGAAAGGGCTGGGGCTAAGCCCCAACCCCCATCCATATATCTATACCATATGACTACCATTGCACATAGTTCAAATGGAGCCCACAACACATATGACTGGTGGTCCATATAGTCCACAACACATATGACCGGTGGTTCATACATTGCACAGGAGTTTAATTACCAACAGTTTTAAAACCGTGCCGACACTTGTCGCTCTGCCATTTGACTTGGGACTTTGCCCCTTTTGTGTGTGCGCGTGGTCATATGGTAAGCCACACACCCAACGTCTTGGTGGTTAGGGGCTAGGCGCACCCTAACCGTCCTACAGTTCGCATGGTTTTGCGGTTGCACCTGGTGCTAGGTTTTAGCATGGAAATGAGCGTGGGTGCTAGGTTGGGCACACAGAGGTGCAAATTGTCGATCCATAGACAACAAGTTTGAAGGGGACCTTCCAGGAAGCCTATCTTCTTCAATTTTTGGCCAAATCAGGTGCCAAAAAAGCCCAGCTAGGTGTTTCTGGATGTTCTGAAGCCATTGGAGCCATCTATTTGGCATTTTGAGCATTGTAAAGCACATATTTTAGCACTTTGAGAAAATAATACAAAAGATCCATTGGAAGCTAGACCAGGAGATGTAGCCCAAGAGAGGGGTGAACTCCTTTATCATTTGTTGTGTTATGTGTTTACTGTTCACTGTTATTTTCTGCTTATTATCTGAATCTTGAATGTGTAATTTCTATAAAAAATTGTGTTTGAAAAATTGATCCATTTGCATAAGAACACTTGAATTTAAACTTGCAAATATTTTCAAGAATACAATCCTTTATCATTTTCAGATCAAGTTGGTATCAGAGCTTAGGTTTTTTAAGGCTTGATTATTTGCAAGTGTTTTGTTTTCTGATTCTCACAAGGTTGAAACTCACAGGAGGAGAAGGTCAACTTGTAGAGCCAAGTTCCCATCCTTCAAGAAGAAAAAATATATCATCACCTCAAGCTTCAAGGAGACATTAACCAAGTATGGCTCATGAAGAGAGTCATGAAAATATTCCTACGGAAGATGAAGATCTC
>ML786486.1:461342-517531 GCA_009831015.1 Picea engelmannii | reverse complement strand
TCAAAATATAAACCAATATTGTATGCCAAATATCTAACTTCTTAGATACATTGTTTATTTGAATGAACTAGTGTGTGAACCTATTTAAAACTTACCAAATAGATATTATTTAAAACTAAAATAGATTGATATTATTTTCATGGAATATGTATAACTACATTAGATACATCTTAAAAAAACCTCTAATGAGGGGTTTTCTTTATAATAATTTTTTTATGTTTATTTTGAAAATAATAAAAAATCAAGTACAAAATATATGTAATGTTACATTATGTTATATAAAAACAAAAAAAAATTGATTAGATAAATATATTTAAATAGCTTATATATCTTACTATTTTCTAAAAAACTAATTATAAATATTTATAAAAATATTTTTATGCTTTCTTTTTTTTTTAAGTAAGTTTTCTATAAAAAAATCTTTGAGAGTCAAAAATTTGCAGTATCGACTGTTTATACTAGATTGTAATTACTGAATTTCCTCGTGGGGAAACCAATTTAGCCAACCTCCCAGTTTCCAAACTAGTGTTTCAAAAACTAGTCATAAGACATCATTAAGCATCTGGAGTGGAATCACTCCAAGGGGAAACTGATTTTGTCATATTACTATACCCTCTAAGATTGATATAAGACAAACTTGACAAAATATAACTAAAAGTGACAAATGTCAAAATAGAATAAAAAAAACCAACAGGCCATGCGGAAGGACACCTATGTTGCTCAAGTTGTGGCCTTGTAACATGGCGCCATGTCCCGGGAAGATGCCTTGAGAGTTGGATCTGTGTCTGGAGCTGCATCCTCCACTAGAGACCTGTGCGAAGATTGGACCAGTATCGGTTATTCGTCCCCTTCCCGTCCAAGACTTTCAATCGAAAATGCAAGTCGTCCACTTATTTACACAATTTGAACACCAGGCCTTGCAGAATTGTAAGAACATCTTCTAGCTTTGTTCAATTAACATAGTCTGAGCATGAGTGAGGTTGCTCTTGATGTTTTCCATGGCCGTCGGTGAAACATTCACATGGAGAATGGACCGGTGGCAATTGCACTAGCGAAGGCGCAGGCGCAGAGTGTTCAACAGAGTTTGGAGGGGCATCCATGGTGGGATATGAAGAGGAGGCCAAGTCTAGTATTGGCCCTGGGTTGAAGACCAGGGAGTTCCCCAGTGGGTTGAACCATTCAATTCTACAAGCGTAGGGTGAGGAGAGAGGCGGGAGACCACTGAGACTATGGGCAGACTGCTCCAAAGAGGTTGGCGAGGAGGGTAATGAGCTATGTGAGGGTGAAGGGGCAAGCAGAGGTCTAATTGCCACACGTGACCAATTTTGTTTCTACATCAAACCACGTTTGGAATTCCCTCATATTCTCGGCATGGATGGAGCAGAGCAATGATGAGCGAGCACAAGGAAAAGGAAAGGAAGGCCGAAGAGCACCAGAGGAAGGCACAGGTCTCAGGAAGGCGCTGACAGAACAAAATGGAGATGGAGACGATGATGGTGAGCTTCATAGTTTGAATTTCGCTGAGAAGGGAGGACACACACATGTAGAGGTGACCACAGTAATGGCGGTTCCATCGAACGGACCAGAGGCCAGAGCATAGCACACTAGGATTAATGGTGCTATCGTAGAAATGAATAGGATTTAAGTTCATGGTGTTGGAGGTAGGGAGGGGAAAACTCCTGTCACGTGGTTATTTCCTCATTGGCATTTTCCATTCCCATCTTTCCGGAACCTGTCCTGCACTAACACCCCATCTGGGGGATTTTCGATGGCCATAGCCTTATCTCGACAAAGATGGAGAGTGGGATGCATCTGGTGGGTGGAAGCCTGGCAGAGAAGGTCCTCTCCATCCAAGGCAATGCCAATGTTGGATAGATCATCTGCAATCTGATTTGATTTCCGTATCACATGAGAGGGGATGAGAACTTGGTAGGGTCAAAGGATTGTTGCAATGATCTTGAGCCCATATGAGATTCACCAACAAGGATAATTTTTTTCCAAATATGCTCCATTTAGAATTTTCCCAAAGAGATTGAGCACAACTTGCGAGTCACCTTCCACAATTAGTTTGTTAAAGCCCTGCACTAGAGCTATTTGTAGGCCTTTTGTAAGACCCATAAAATCTACCACGTTGTTCGTTGTGTGACCCATGCTTCCCGTAGAGATAATCATTATGTTCCATTGTTGGTTTCAGAAGACCACTATGAAGCCTGTTGCACCCAGGTTTCTTTTGGATGCCCCATCGAAGTTCATCTTGATGAAACCTTCAGGCGGAGGGGACCAATGAGAGGGGCTATCCTTCAACATATATTTCTGAGGAGTGATGGGTGATATCGGTTTGAGTGCTAGGTTCTAGAAGTCCATGATGCTTTGTTCTCGATTTGGAGGGATCAGGTCCGCTTCAAACCAGTACTGTAGGATGATTGTTTCACTGATGTTGGTGCAACTTTGGGTCCAGCAGAATTGCCAGTCTCTTTGAGTGTTTCGGAAAATTATTTTGTTTCTCTCCTTCCAAAGTTGTCAGAGGATGAAGCTGGGGAGTAGCTGCCATATGCAAATCAAAATAGGCGATTGGAAGGCCACATCCTGTCACTCTTCAATAGTTGCATTGAGACTTTCCCGCTTACGATATGAAGTGTTCATGATGGACGTCCATTGATCCCACACTTGGGAGATGTAGGTGCATAGGTTTAGCAGGTGATTTTGCGACTCCACATCCTTCAAGTAGAGCGGACATATGGAAGGCCCTGTGAACCCCCATTTCATGAGATTGTCCCAGGTTAGAATGCTACCATGAGTCACCAACCAGAGAAAGGTACTGACTTTGGGACAATTCTTGAGAGACCATATTTTAGACCATACTTTCCCTGGTGGAGGGTGATTGGAAGTGGCCTTGATGGCGTAAGGTTCTTCGATATTAAAAGTTCCCCGTGAAGAGTGTCTCCATCGCAGGATGTCCTCTCCTTGTAGAATTTGAAAATTCCTTGCACTGATCAGGTCATACGAAGGTTGTAGGTTCATGTGCTCTTCGACGTGAAGGTCCTCTGTAGTGGATTTCCAACATCTCCAAGTGGCATCTATGGAATTTTCCTACCAGTATTCTGCCACTTTTGTCATTCCCACTGGGGTATCCGAGGTGAGAAAGGTGTCAGCCCAAACATCTTGAGCCATAATAGGTAATTGTTTCCACGAGTCATTCCAGAAGAAGGTTGTTTGGCCATTATGAATTTCTCATAAGGTGTGATTGACCACTAAGATTCAATTCATCCTGGCCGCCATCAATATCAAAGATCCTCAGGTGTCTCCATTTCATCTGATTAAGTTCCTTTCAGTAGTGTTGGGTGTGTACGTTCTTCTCCATAGCTTGGCTCAGAGATATTGAGGTCTCTTCAGCCATATCCACCAACTTTTGGCACTCAAGAATTTGTTCATAATTGTCATATCTTTTATCCCTAATCCCCCTTGTTCCTTAGGTCTACAAATTTTATCCCAGTTAATAAAGGTCAGTTTTTTCCCTGTCTTGACCTCCTTCCAAAGAAAGTTTCTTTGCAGGGTTCAGATAGCATTGAGAACAAATTTGGGAGCTGCAAGGGCCAAGAAGGTGTAGATGGGAAAGGCCTACAGCACAAACTTGAGGAGGATAAGGCGATTGGGGAGATTGAGAGCACGATAGATTCAAGAAGAAAGTCTTTTTGAAATGGAAGTGAGGAGAATTTTCCAAGAGNGAGCTGCAAGGGCCAAGAAGGTGTAGATGGGAAAGGCCTACAGCACAAACTTGAGGAGGATAAGGCGATTGGGGAGATTGAGAGCACGATAGATTCAAGAAGAAAGTCTTTTTGAAATGGAAGTGAGGAGAATTTTCCAAGAGCTATTCCCGAGGGATATGTTGAGGAGGGGATTACCCAGATATTTGGACGCAAGGGAGCTTCAAGCAAAACCCAAGATCGCAGTAATGTGGAGTTGAATCAGCATCGAGGTGTTAAAGAAGAAGATCTGGGATTTGTCCTTGTCAATATCCATTCGAGAGGCGTCACAGAAGGTTTAAACAATGGAGAGGATTTTTTGGGCTTCTTGGACTGTGGGGGATCCCATCATTAAGGTGTCGTCGGAAAATTTACTGTGAGAGATCGAAGGATCGATGCCATGGAAGGTTAGTCTTTAAGGAGTATGGTTGGCTATTAAGGCTTGAATGGATCGACCTAGACCTTCCGCCATGATTATTATGAGGAGCATAGACAGATGATCCCCTTTCTTGATTCCATGAGTGGGTGAGAAAGGGCGAGAGGGGACTCTGTTGATGAGGATTGAAAAGAAAGCAGAGGAGGTTATATCTATCATCCAGTTAACCCAGGAAGTGTCAAAACCAAAGGCTAAGAGAACAGAGCACATATAACCCCATCTTATCTTGTCAAAAGATTTGGAAAGATCTAGTTTTAGAAACATACCTAGAGTACGATTTTTCTTTAGATAATGGATAACTTCATGAACCAGGATAACTCTATCCAAGATTTTCCTTCCTTCCACATAACCTGATTGTTCTAGTGAAATGATGAAGGGAAGGATAGGCTTGAGGCGCTGGGCTATCACCTTTGTTAAGAGTTTGTAGATGACATTGCAGAGAGCGATAGGTCAGAACTACTTTGGGTGGCTGAATTTATCTTCTTTAGGAATAAGGGTGAGGAAGGTGGCATTGAGGGTCAGAAGGACTTGGCCAAAATATATGGAATCTTCAATAATTTCCCAAACCTCCTCCCTTACCATTTTCCAGCAGTGATGAAAAAAAGTCTGAAGTGAAACTGTCCGAGCCAGGAGATTTTCCTATTGTAGTGTCATGGAGTGCCTGGTCCACTTCCTCGATCACAATAGGCCTTATCAAGGCATCGTTATGATCCGTCGTGATAATGGCAGTTATATGCGGCATGATTTGGCCGATGGAATGAGATCTATCTCCCAGGGATTCTGTCAAGAGATCTTGGTAGAAGGTGACCAACTCTGATTCCAGGTCCTCATGAGAGTAGAGGGTTTTCCCATACCTATGATCAACTGTGCAATGTGATTGGCATGTCTTCCTTGAAGCGTAGACCTGTGGAAGAATTTGGTGTTCCTTTCACCCTCCTGTAGCCATTGGATGCAAGACTTTTTCCTCCATAAGATTTCCTCTTGGGATTTTCTTTCCTCCAGCTTTTGGCTTATCTTTTCTTTCTATGCCCTGAGTTCCTCAGAGATTCCGTGATCTCAGATTTGGATTTGTAGGATGATAATTTGTTCCTTTAGATGTTGTTGGGATTCAAAGATATTACCAAAGGTTTTTTTATTCCAAGCTTTGAGTCGATTCTTGAATTTTTTTAGTTTATGTTGGAATCTGTACATCTTGGAGCCATGCGGTATGGATGCCTCCATCCACCAAGTGTGTGCATTTTGTTGAAAATCAGGGTGGTTGAGCCAGAACCGTTCAAATCTGAAGGGTTTGCATCCTGGAGAGGCTAGAATATCTAACCATAGTTGGATGGGCTAGTGATATAATCCATGGACACCGACGATGCAATCTTCCAGGTTTGTGCCCTCCAACTTGAGGGAATCAGATAAGAGGAATCGATCCAACCGAAAAGCTACCTGATGGGCTCTTGATCTTCTATTCGTCCAAGTAAAGTGTCCATTTGGTGTTTCTATGTCAATGAGGGATAAATTATCGATTGGTCCTTGAACGTTCCCTGACTCTGCCTCGAGTCGACGACTTTCACCTCTTTTCTCATCCAGATTATATATCATATTAAAATCCCCTCCAAAGGTCCATCTACTCTTGGATGAGAGTTTGGAAATTCCCTCCAGGTTCCTTACGAAGGCGCTCTTGTCCCTCGGTGTGGCTCGTCCACAAACATTTTTCAAATAGCCAGGCTTGTTGGAACCGATGAGTTGATAGGTCATTGAGATGGACCACCTGGTTGTGAAGAAATTATCCATGGTCACTACACTCGGGGTCCAAAGAATTTCCAGGCCTCCTGTGGATCCCGTAGCATCTGTGTAGATACCCTTCCCTTGCTTCTAGTAGCAAGAGAGAACTCTATCCATTTCCTTCGTTGAACATTTTGTTTCTTGGAGTAGCATGATATTTGGTTTTTCTGCTATGATAAATTCTCGTAGTATCCTTTGCATACTACTCCCGTTGAGCCCCCTTATATTCCAAGAGATGATCTTCATGATGAGGATGGAGAGGGGAGAGGGGGAAAGCTATCAGAAATGAGGTGGATATGACCTAAGTTAAGCATGAAGTGTCCAATCTCCTATATGAGCTTCTAGTTGGATTTCCTTCCTCTCTTCTTTTCATCGTTTTGCATTTTGTGTTGTTCTTTCGGTATATTTCCCTGTATTCCCAACCCCGAACTAGATCTGGCAGTGGAGCTAGTCGTGGAATTGAGGAAGACTTTATGGAATTTCCTCAGTTGGTCTTAAGGGATGGTGTATAATTCCTGATGTCGGTAAGCTTGTTCCAAATGTTCCATATCTACTCCAGCCAGGTCCTTCTCATCAAGATCCATTTTTGCATCACCATCCTCTATTTCTGAGGATTCCAGTGCTGAGGTATTGGAGTTTTCTCAGGAAATGGTTTTCTCAGTACCTGGGGTGTCCATTGCTTTCCCTTTCTCTTGGTTTTGTTGAGTTTTCTTTGTAGGAGGGATCTGTGGGGCATCCATGTTCTCTGGCAGCTGTTGTAGGGCATCGAATGAGTTGTTGGAAGGTGATTCCTTATTAGCCATGGCTACCATTCTCCTTCCCCCTTGTATGCGTCTTGCTGCTACTGGGATGAAGCCATCTTTATTTTTTCTTGTTTCTGGGTTTTCATCCTTGATTGTCGTGTTGATGGGGGAATATCTTAAGAGGTGCCCATGGTCATGACATTTCCTGCATCTGAATGGTATGTGTTCATAGTGAATGGTTTGTTGCCAATCCTCATCACGGTATTCTATAGCAATAGATCTTGGTAGCGGCTTGAAAATGTTCAGGTAGACACAGATTGGTGCATAGGAGGTGTATTTTCATTGCTTTGTTGCCTCCGAGGATTTAACATATACTCCAATGGTATTTCTGATGCTCGACAGTACCTCTTCCAGCTAGAACTCCTGCGGAAGGGAATAGAGTCTTATTCATACTGGGGCATGCACAAAGTCCTCTATTTTAGGGATAAACTTCTCTATCCAAAAACGCAAGAAGTGTCTAGTAGAGTTGAAGAAATAAGGGCCTCCATAAAAGATGTGATTTGTGTCCTCCAGGTTGTGCAGTATTATTGTGAAGAATCCTTTGGATACTAACTAGAGATTGTAATGGCCTTTCGTCTTCCACCAGTGGCATATCCATTTTACCAGCTCGTGTTCAGAGGGCCATAGCCCTAGAAATTTCCCAACTAGGGTGTAGTCTCGCATTTATTGCTTTTGTTCTTCTATTCTGGGTGTGATTATGACATATTTCGGTGCTTGTGGAGCTTGAGGTATACATTTTCTAGGTATCCATGGTCACGATGCAGTAGTTGGAGTTTTTCCTGAGTCGATGTCCATTTCCTTGTCTTTGAATGTGCCCACGAAGAGGAGCTACGAGCGCAGATCTGGTGGTGGTTCAAAAGATGGGTGACTAGAACCCCCGCCTATGTTTCCATGCACCATCGCTTGACTGTAGGAGGTGCCTTGCAACCCTCCCTCACTGGGAATCATTGTGCCCCACTAGGGGCGTTCAAGTACACCAGAGTGGAAACAAACCTAACCCTAGCGTTCCACAGTTCTCGACTCCGAACTCGATAGAAAACTAATATTTTATGCTTATTTTGAAAACAATAAAAAAATGAATATAAAATAAAACATTTTTATGCTTATTTTGAAAAGAATATGTAATATTGCATTGTCTTATATAAAATAAAATATTTAAATAACTTAGATATCCTACCATTTTCTAAAAAAAACTAACTATAAGTATTTCCAAGAAAATAACATTTGTTTGTAATATCCTAAACTAATTAGCAATACAATGAATCAATATATATATGCCTAGATTTTATTACATTAACTAGCATTTAAAATGCAAACTCGTTACTCTATTATTTTAGCAAAAACATGGATGTTACACTTAGAAGTATGTTACATGTATTTGCAAGGACGATAATGAGACAAGTTACGGGGAAAATTAGAAGGATTTTACATCTATTTGCAAGGACGATCATGCGACAAGTTACCGGGAACTTTGATTAGTTACAAATTAATTTAAAATTTTTTAATCTCTTCAAGTCTAGCGTACAACTATCGACCTAATTGGCTGAATTTAATAATGTTATATCAAACATTAACTAAGAGAAAACGGCTAAAAAAATTAAGCCATCTTTTCTAGGTGGTGTCTCCTCCAAGACCGAGATTGGTGATGTCACATTGGATGAGGGCCGCGGATTTGGGTCTTGGTGACATTTTAGCAGGTGAATGGGATGATTACATCAAAGCTCTCAATCGGTCGAGTGTTTATCTTAAACACAGTCTGTATGTGTTATGTTGGTTTTGGAACGAGAGTTTGGGGGAGTTAATGCTAAGGAATTCTATGCGGATTTATCGTTTCAGTTTTGGAGGTGTTTATTGAAGTGGTAGCATAGAGCTCTTTGGGATTGGAATATTCTAATCAAAATTAAATTGTTTTGTTGATTCTTTTTGCAAAATAAGGTGTTAATTTGGGTCAATTTGTTTAAGAAGGGAATCTTGGGTCTTGGTATATGTATGCTTTGTCTTCAGGGAGGTCAATCTGTCTACCATTTAATCGTACAATGCCCGTTTGTTTGGCTCGTTTAGAAAGAGGTGTTATCACACTTTAAGTTGAGGTTCGATTGGCATTTGCAGCAGTTAGATAGTTGTTTCAGAGTTTGGAGTTATCACACCTAAAGTACTTATGTGTTTTATTTGTTGGTAGATGTGGTTACACATGAACGCAATGATATTTGAGGGAGTGAAAGTCTATGTTAGATTTGTATGTTTTTAGGTGTTAGCTTTGCTTGAAGAATTTCAGGTTGTTAAGGGTTTTAAAGGAAGACAAAAAAGTCCTTCTAGTTTTTTGATGGATATTCCCACTGGATGGTTTGATGGATCATGACAACATTGGAATTCAAAGTCTGGAGTTGGTGGGGTGATCAAATTAAATGGGTCGATCATCTACCATTGGAGGTTCAATTGTGGTGTTGAGATGAATACTCGCGGAGAATTGTTGGGAGTATGGGCTCTTCTATTGATGACGATCAGATTAAATATCTATCATTTGCAAGTCATGGGAGATTTAAAGACTATTATAGAATGGTGGAATCATCAAAGAGAGATTCAGAAGACAAGTTTTCTTTGTTGGAAGAAACGGATTCGTCATGTGATTTCGTAATTTTCATATATTAAGTTCAACCATATCTATAGAGAATTTAATGAGGAAGCGAATAGGCGCTCAATCTTATGAAAGGAATAATTTTCTATAGTCAAATAATGGATAGTGCCTTGGGTTTTAAAAGGGTCCTAAAAGGTAATTAGACATTTTCTAATTTTTCTTTTTCTTTTTTAAGTTTTATGTACGAAAGGACACTTTTTATATGGACTTTTTTCATGGTGGAAAAACGTAACCGAATCTATAAAATATAATCAACTTTTCAATAAGTATAGCCGAATCTATAAAGGTTTATAGCCAACATTAATTTTAAGTAAAAAGAAAAAAAAGTGAGCGGTTGAAAAGAGGGATGATGCTTGAAAGATTGTTCTCCAGCGATTAAGTGTCAGACATGGACGTGACCTGCTCCGCAATTCTACTTCGCTCCGATTCCCGATCAGTCAATGGAATTTATAAAGAGAAGAAAGAGATGAGCATGACCAAAACTTCATAAAAGTTTCGTTTTAGTCTATCGTCTTGTCCAATCTTTAGGACGTACCCCCACAAAATACTGTTATCGATCTGCCTGTGTATATATATGAATGCTCACATAGATTTGAAAACATTGGCGACATGATCTAATTATGCACTCAGAAGCGGATGGCCCACTCTTCCAAATTCCTGGTATAACAAGTTACAACTACCGCGTTCGCCAAAGTTAGATCGTAGGGTTTACTGTAACTGGAGAGGGACGATACAGAGAGAGGGCCAACAAAAGTATTTCTTTCCTTCGTCAAGACAGAAGGAATAGAGCGTTCCAACCGTGTGTGACAATGAAATTCCTTTGCGTTGCGGCTAAGGCTAACGTGAAATTCCAATTTATTCATCAAATTCCATCATTTAGCTTTTTCCTCTACCTCGGGGACCCTGAACGGTATCAATGGAGAATAAAGTTTGAATGAAAGGAAAAACAAATGGAAAGTCCAAAAGCAAACGGATAGAGGGCAATCACCTTTTCGTATTGCGTTCAACCCCACAAAGATAAAGACGAAAGACCTTGACCCCATTTTACTTCAAAGGCACTCACAATCTTGAAATCTGGGTTATCTTTGAAGGTCTCGACGGCAAGGAGGAGGACAGACGCAAAGGGCACTAGGGGGATAGCCATAATGGCTAATCCTGTCACGATCACCCTCATGCTTATCAACAGTTCTGGAAGGAAGACTATGCATTTTGAATTTGACTGGTAGAAGTCTGAGTTTTCTAAGCACTGGTGCAAAGCTAGCCATTCGGTTGATATTCTGGTCATAGTTTTGCACATCCACATGCCGAGGGAAAGAGGTCGACCTCACAGAGGCGCAACCTGGTATGATTTCGATGCTCGTCGGAAGAGACAATAGAAATTCGAGAGGGCGTTGTCCATAGCTCGGTTGCAGAGAGTCCAAAAACACAGAAAGCCCAGGTCGCCTCCCATGGCCTATGTGGAGGAGGTTTCTTTGGAAGAACCAATCCAGAATCCTCTGGAACACCTCCTCTTCACCGTTCCTGATAATTAGAATCTGCCAACCTGCTTTCCAGGCGAAGCCAAGCAATGGGCCAGAGTGACACCGCACAATCATCAGGAAGGCGACTAGATGGAGGAACCCAACACTTGTTATGTCGAAGAAGAAATCTCGGAAGGTGTAGGCGCGGCGACGACTTCAACAGCAGGGTATTTTTCCATGGACGTGGATCACGAAGAAGCTCAAAGCGGACAACAAGACAGGTGCAAGATAGGATAGTCGGAGGAAAGATGGGTGAAGGAGGGTGGCAGGGCCCCTGCGCCATGTCCCCTCTCCATCATGCAGGAAGTATGGTGTGTCCAGTCGCCATTCCTCCACCCAGAACACTTGGAGCTGATATTTGAAATGAGAAGCTTGGTGGAAGACCAAATCCACTGTGGCCTCCAAATCAACCAGCGCCTAGACATGTTGTATGATGCCTACTCCAACACGTCACCAAGACGACGGTGCCCAGCGCGTGCACAACCCTTCGTGCTGCCAGCCAAAGAAGGAACGAATGACGAAGAGGCTGAACCCACCGGGTAATTGCTTCAGTTAATGATGCTGGTTAGAGGAACTGTTTTGTTTTGTTTAGAACTGTTTCAATATGTTGTTAGGAGTAAGTTAAAGGAACATGTTCAGACTAATGGCTGTTATATCTCCTGGTTTCCTTCGAGCATGATAGATGGCAGGGAGTTTTTTGAAACAAGTTGCATAGGAAGCCGGTTTCCATTTTTTGACGAGATAATTGGCATTCCAAAGGTTTTTTGTAAGAGTGCATAGTTAATACAATAGGATCCTCCTTTTTTACTTAGAAAAAAAAATATAACATTAAAAAATTTGGTTAAATTTATTATTAAAATCAAAATTAAAATATAAAATATAATTAAAAAATAAAAATTATTAGAAAGAAAAATAAAAATAAATATAAAGA
This sequence comes from Picea engelmannii, assembly GCA_009831015.1. Lineage (NCBI taxonomy): Eukaryota > Viridiplantae > Streptophyta > Pinopsida > Pinales > Pinaceae > Picea > Picea engelmannii. The sequence goes on along the minus strand of ML786486.1, from coordinate 505,690 downwards.
TGAGAAAGATTGGCTCAAAATTATTAATAAAATTAAAATTATAATTGAATAATAAAAAAAAAATTAATTAAAAAATTCAAAGATAAAGATGTTTATCAATTTTTATTTTTATTTTAATTTTACATCAATTAAATTACAAATTAAAAAATAAAAATTATTAGAAAGAAAAATAAAAATAAATATAAAGATGAGAAAGATTGGCTCAAAATTATTAATAAAATTAAAATTATAATTGAATAATAAAAAAAAAATTAATTAAAAAATTCAAAGATAAAGATGTTTATCAATTTTTATTTTTATTTTAATTTTACATCAATTAAATTACAAATCAATATAATTTTTTTAAGATTTTTTTTTTTAATATATTTAAAGTTTGTTTTATTAAATTTATTGTTTTAAAATATTTTCATAATATCAAATATCTTATTTGATTTAATCACATCAAAATTTTAACCATTCTTGAAAGCCTATTCATCTACAAGTTCGGTGATTAATATTGTTCCAAATCATTTCCGTAATTTTAAAGCCTTCTTGGAACCGTATCATCTACAAGCCTGGTGATTAATATGTTTCCAAAACATTTCTTTTTTTTAAAGCTTTCTTCCCTTTTTATAATAATTTATTTTATTTTCACAAACTTATTTAATCATCTATTTATCTATTTTTATCAATTTTTATTTATTATCTATTGTTTATTTTCATTATCAAATAATTCATTAACATAATCTATTTTTTATTTTATATTAAATAAATGATAATTTATTTAATTAATTAATTTTTACAATATCCCTTATGAACATGTACTTTATAATTATATTTTATCTTTTAATTTTTAATGGATCAAATCATTTTATTTTAATTTTATTTGATTATTAATTTTTCATCTCCTTTTTAAAAGATAACTTACTATGAACCTATTAATTTTAAGGAATTTCTCACTCTTCTCTTTTGAACTTATTTATTTTAAAATATATTTTAAATATTTTTCTATATTTCAAAAACTCATTTTGATTTCATAATTATAAATAAACTATATATTTAAAATATTGAAAATCATTTTGATTTCATACTTATAAATAAACTATATATTTTAAATATCGAAAATCATTTTGATTTCATACTTATAAATAAACTATATATTTTAAATATCGAAGATATTTTAAATTTTGACATGTTAACAAATTGTGAAAACTTACATAGTCAAATCTACATTTATATTCAATTTTTTAATCCTTTTTTATAACTATTAAATTAGAAGTTAAAATAAATTTAAAAAATTAATATTTTTTTTTGTGTAAATACACAGGGATTTTTTTATATTTTAGTTGTAAATGATACATACAAAAATTCTCACCTACTGAAACTAGAATAGTAGAAAAAAAAGAGTTTTTGTATCCAAACAATTTGATGAAAATTTTGACCTACTTTATGTCTATCTAGATAAGATTTATAATTAGAGTTATGAAAGTTGCTCAAGGATAAGACATGGTAATACCTACTCTTCATTATAAAAAAGCAAAAAGAATAGCATATTGAATAATAGAGGGAGGGGGAGGTGAGAGATGGAATTGTCTTCTTTCTAGGCTAAATTGTAGTTGAGCTAGAGGAATGGAGTTGTGTGAGGATACTTAATCTCATAACACCATTTAGATTTTAGATTATTAAGTATTTTGAGTTTTTAATTGTTTTGAAATAAAAACTTATATTTTATAATTAAATGTATTAACTTAATTTTGTGTGTTCTAAAGAAGTAAAGAAATTGTACTTTGTAATTGGTGTGTTTCATTAGCACCAAATTGCATCATTAATATTTTTATTGTTTTGACATAAAAACTTATATTTGAAAACTAAATGTCCTAACTTGGTTCAAAATTTTGTATAAGAATAATGCACTAATACTCTATAAATTGGTGAATACTTGTAAGTGTTTTGTAATTTTCAAAATAAAAAATAATATTGTATTTCAAATATCTAACTCCTTAGATACATTGTTTATTTAAATGAATTAGTGTGTGAACCTATTTAAAACAAACTAGTGCTCCATAAATGAATGAATACTTGTAAGTGTTTTGTAATGTACAAAATAAAAACCAATATTGTATGTCAAATATCTAACTCCTTAGATACATTATTTATTTAAATGATATAGTGTGTGAACCTATTTAAAACAAACCAAATAGAGATTATTTAAAACTAAAATAGATTGATATTATTTTCATGGAATATGTATAACTACATTAGATACATCTTAAAAAAACCTCTTATGAAGGGTTTTCTTTATAATAATTTTTCTTATGCTTATTTTGAAAATAATAAATAATTAAGTAAAAAATATATGTAATGTTACATTATGCTATATAAAAACAAAAAATTCTCAATTAGATACATATATTTAAATATCTTATATATCTTACTATTTTTTTAAAAATTAACTATAAATATTTGTAAAAACATTTTTGCTTAGTTTTTAAAAATTTTAATTAGATACATATATTTAAATATCTTATATATCTTAATATTTTTTAAAAAACTAACTATAAATATTTATAAAAACATTTTTATGTTTATTTTTTGTTTGTTTGTAAGTTTTCTATTAAAATCCTTTTAGAGTAAAAAATTTGCAGTATCGATTGTTTATCCTAAACTGAAATTACTGAATTTTCTAGTGGGAAAAACAATTTAGCCAGTCTCCCAGTTTCCAAACCAGTGTTTCAAAAGTCAGTCATAAGAAATCATTAAGAATCTGAAGTGGAATCACTCCAAGGGGAAACCGATTCACTCGTATTACTATACCATCTAAGACTGATATAAGACAAACATGACAAATGTAACTAAAATATAACTAAAAGGACACCTTTGTTGCTCAAGTTGTGGCCTTGTAACATGGCGTCGTGTCCCAAGAAGATGGCTTGAGCGTTGGATCTGTGTCTGGAGCTACATCCTCCACTAGAGACCTGTGTGGAGCTTGGACCAGTATCAACTATTTATCCCCTTCCCATCCAAGACTTCCAATAGAAAACGTAAGTCGTCCACTTCTTTACGCACTTCGAACACCAGGCCTTGAAGAATTGCAAGGCCAACCTGTACCTTTTGTGCAATTAGCACAGTCTGAGCAAGAGTGAGGTTGCTCTTGATGTTTTCCATGGCCGCCGGTGAAACATTCACGTGGAGAATGGACTAGTGGCAATTGCACTGGCGAAGGCACAGGCGCAGAGTGTTCAGCAGAGTTGGGAGGGGTGATTGGGGTGGGATACAAAGAGGAGGCTAGGTTTGGTATTGGCCCTGGGTTGAAGCCCGATGAGTTCCCCAGGAGGTCAAACCATTCAATTCTACAAGCATCGAGCGAGGACAGAGGTGGGAGACCACTGAGACTATGGGTGGACTGACTCGAAGAGGCTAGCGAGGAGGGTCATGAGCTATGCGAGGGTGTAGGGGAAGGTGGAGGTCTAATTGCCACATGCTACCAATTTTGTTTCCACACCGAATCATGTTTGGACTTCCCTCGTATTCTCGACATGGCTGGAGCAGAGCAGTGATGAGTGAGCACAAGGAAAAGGCAAGGAAAGACGAAGAGCACCAGACGAAGGCGTGGGTCGCAGGAAGGCGCTGACAGAACAAAATGGAGATGGAGACAATGTTAGTGAGCTTCATGGTTTGAATATCGTTGAGAAGGGAGGACACACACACATAGAGGTGACTAGATTAATTGTGGATCCATCGAACGGACTGGAGGCCAGAGAAGAGTGCACTAGGATTAATGGCGCTATGGTGGTAATGAATAGGCTTTAAGTTCATGGTGTTGGAGGTAGGGAGGGGCACATGCCTATCACATGGTTGTTTCCTCATTGGCATTCGCCATTCCCATCCTTGCGACACCTGTCCTGTACTAATAGCCCATTCGCGGGACTGTCGATGTCCAGAGCCTTATCTCGACAACGCTAGAGCGTGGGATGCATCTGGTGGGTGGAAGCCTGGAAAAGAAGGTCCTCTCCATCCAAGGAAACACCAATGTTGGATAGATCATCTTCAATATGATTTTCTTTTCGTATCATATGCGAGGGGATGAGAAATTGGTAGTTTCAGATGAGAGTTGCAATGATCCTAAGCCCATATGAAATTCACTAACAAGGAGAATTTTTTTTTGGATCCGCTCCATTTAGAATTTTCCCAAAGAGGTTGAGCACAATTTGCGAGTCGCCTTCCAAAATTAGTTTGTGAAAGTCCTCTGCTAGAACTATTTGCAGTCCTTTTGAAATACCCCACAACTCTGCCACGTTGTTCGTTGTGTGACCCATGCTTCCCGCAGAGATAAGCATTATGTTCCCCTATTGGTTTCAGAAGACCACTCTGAAGCCTGCTGCACCTGGATTTCCTTTGCATGCCCGATTGAAGTTCATCTTGATGAAACCTTCAGGCGGAGGGGACCAATGAGAGGGGCTATCCTTCAACATATATTTCTGAGGACTGATGGGTGATCTCGGTTTGAGTGCTAGGTTCCAGCTGTCCATGATGCTCTATTATCGATTTGGAGAGATTAGGCCCGCTTCAGACCAGTACTACAGGATGATTGTATCTCTGATGTTGGTCCAACTTTGGTTCTAGCAAAATTGCCAGTCTCTCTGAGTGTTCCAAAAAATTGTTTTTTTCTCTCCTTCCAAAGTTTCCGAAGCATGAAGTCGGGGTGTAGCTTCCATATCAGGCTCAAAATAGGTGATTGGAAGGCCACATCCCGCCACTCTTCAATATTTGTGTTGAGAATTTCCCTCTTACGATATGAAGTGCGCATGATGGACGTGCATTGATCCCACACTTGGGAGCTGTAGGTGCAAAGGTTTAGCATTTGATTTTGTGACTCTACATCCTTCAAGCAGAGCGGACATATGGAAGGCCCTGTGAACCCCCATTTCATAAGATTGTCCCAGGTGAGAATTCTACCATGACTCACCAACTAGAGAAAGGTACTGACTTTGTTCCAATGCTTGAGAGACTGTATTTTAGACTAGACTTTCCTTGGAGGAGGGTGATTGGAAGTCACCTTGATGGTGTAAGGTTCTTGGATATTGAAAGTTCCCCATGAAGAGTGTCTCCATCACAAGATGTCCTCTCCTTGTAGAATTTGAATCTTCCTGGTGTTGATCAGGTCATACCAAGGTTGTAGGTCCATGTGGTCTTCCACGTGAAGGTCCTCTTTAGTGGATTTCCAACATCTCCAAGTGGCATCCATGGAATTTTCCTGCCATTATTCTACCACTTTTTTCATTCCCTCTTAGATAGCTGAGGTGAGAAAGGTGTCAGCCCGGACATCTTGCATGAGAATAGGTAATTGTTGCCACTAGTCATTCCATAAGAAGGTTGTTTGTCCATTATGAATTTCCCAGAAGGTGTGATTGACCACTAATATTCGATTCTTCCTGGCCTCCATCCATATCAAAGAGCCTAAGGTGTCTCCATTCCATCTGATTAAGTTCCTTTTAGTAGTGTTGGGTGTGTACGTTCTTCTCCACATCTTTTCCCAGAGATCTTGAGGTCTCTTCAACCATCTCCACCAAATTTTGGCACTCAAGACTTTGTTCATAATTGTTGGATCTTTTATCCCTAAGCCCCCTTGTGCCTTAGGTCTTCAAAGTTTATCCCAACTGATAGATGCCATTTTTTTCCCTGTTTTGACCGCCTTCCAAAGAAAGTTTCTTTATAGGGTTCTGATAGCATTGAGAACAAAGTTGGGAGCTGGAAGGGTCGAGAAGGTGTAGGTGGGAAAGGCTTGCAACACAGACTTGAGGAGGATAAGGCGATTGGGGAGATTGAGAGCACAATAGGTCCAAGAAGAAATTCTTTTTGAAATGGAAGTGAGGAGACTTTCCTAGGAGCTATTCCTAGGGGCTTTGTCGGGGAGGGGAATACCCAGATATTTGGAAGGAAGGGAGTTTTGAGTGAAACCCAAGATCATGGTAATGTGGAGTTGAATCGACATCGGGGTTTTAAACAAGAAGATCTCGGATTTGTCTTTGTTAATATCCATTTGAGAGGCATCATAGAAGGTTTGAACAATGGAGAGGATTTTTCGGGCTTCTTGGACCGTGGGGGATCCCATCATTAAGGTATCATTGACAAATTTACTGTGAGAGATCGAAGGATCAATGTCGTGCAAGGGTAGTCCTGCCAGAGTGTGGTTGGCTATTGAGGCTTGAATGGATTGGCTTAGACCTTCCAGCATGATTATGAAGTGGAACAGAGACAGAGGATCCCCTTGCCTGATTCCACGGGTGGGTGAGAAAGGGCGATATGGGACTCCGTTGATGAGGATTGAAAAGAAAGAAAAGGAGGTTAGATTTATGATCCAGTTAACCCAAGAAGAGTCAAAACCAAAGGCTAAGAGAACAGAGTGCATATAACCCCATCTTATCTTGTCAAAATATTTGGAAAGATCTAGTTTTAGCAGCATACCTGGAGTATGGGTTTTCTGTAGAGAATGGATAACTTCATGAGCCATGATAACTCTATCCAATATTTTCCTTCCTTCTACGTAACCTCATCGTTCTGGCGAAATGATGAAGGGAAGGATAGGCTTGAGGCACCAAGCTATCACCTTTGTTAAGAGTTTGTAGATGACATTGCAAAAAGCGATAGGTCAGAAATGGTTTGGGTGGATGACTTGATCTTCTTTGGGAATAAGGGTAAGGAAGGTGGCATTGAGGGTCGGAAGGACTTGTCGAGAAGCTCTAGTATATTCAATAATTTCCCAAACCTCCTCCCTTACCATTTTCCACCAGTGATGAAAAAATTCTGAAGTGAAACCATCTGGCCCAAGAGATTTTCCTATTGGAGTTTCATGGAGTGCCTAGTCCACTTCCTCGATCACAATAGGCCTTAGCAAGGTGTCGTTGTGATCCACCATGATAATGGTGGGTATATGATGCATGATTTCGGCAATGGCATGAGATCTATCTCCTAGGGGCTCTGTCAAGAGATCTTGGTATAAGGTGACCAACTCTGATTCTGGGTCCTCATGAGAGTGGAGGGTTTTCCCATCCTCTGTGATCAGCTGTGCAATGTGGTTGGCATGTCTTCATGGAAGGGTAGACTTGTGGAAGAATTTGGTGTTCCTTTCACCCTCTTGTAGCCATTGAATGTGAGACTTTTTCTTCTGTAAGATTTCTTCTTAGATTTTCTTTCCTCGAGCTTTTGGCTTATTTTTTGTTCCTGCACCCTGAGTTCCTCATAGATTCTATGATATTAGATTTGGATTTGTAGGATGCTCATTTGTTCCTTTAGATGGTGTTGGGATTCAAATATATTGTCGAAGGTTTTTTTATTACAAGCTTTGAGTCGATGCTTGAAATTTTTTAGTTTCTGTTGGAATCTGTACATCTTGGAGCCATGTAGTATGGACGCCTCCATCCACCAAGTGTGGGAATGTTGTTGAAAATATGGGTGGTTGAGCGAGAACCGTTCAAATATGAAGGGTTTTCATCCTGGAGAGACTGGAATTTCTAGCCATAGTTGGATGGGCTAGTGATCCGATTCATGGACATCGAGTATGCGAGCTTCCAGGGTTGTGTCATCCAACATGAGGGAATAAGATAAGAGGAAGCGATCCAACCGAAAAGCAACTTGATGGGCTCCTGATCTTCTATTCGTCTAGGTAAAGAGTCCATTTGGTGTTTCTATGTCAATGAGGCCTAACTTATCGATTAGGCCTTGAACGTTCCCTGACTCTGCCTCAATTCGACGACTTTTGCCTCTTTTCTCATCCTAATTACATATCATATTAAAATCCCCTTCCAAGATCCATCTACTTCTGGATGAGAGTGTGGAAATTCCCTCCAGGTTCCTTATGAATGTGCTCTTGTCCCTCGGTGTGGCTCATCCGTAAACATTTGTTAGATATCCAAGCTTGTTGGAACCGATGAGTTGATAGGTCGTTAAGATGGACCACCTGGTTTTGAAGAAATTATCCATGGTCACTACACTCGGGTTCCAAATAATTTCCAGGCCTCATGTGGATCCCATAGCATCAGTGTATATACCCTTCCCTTGCTTCCAGCAACAAGAGAGAACTCTATCCATTTCCTTCATTGCACATTTTGTTTCTTGGAGCAACATGATGTCTGTTTTTTTTGCTATGATAAATTCCCGTAGTATCCTTTGCTTACTACGCCCATTGAGCCCCCTTATATTCCAAGAGATGATATTCATGATGAGGATGGAGAGGGGAGAGGGGGAAAGCTGTCATAAATGAGGTGGATCTGACCTGAGTTAACCATGAAGTGTCCAATCTCCTGTATGAGCTTCCAAGTTGATTTCCTTCCTCTCTTCTTTTCATCTTTTTGCGTGTTCTATTGCTCTTTCAGTATATTCCCCTGTATTCCCAACCCTGAACTAGATCTGGTAGTGGAGTCGGTCGTGGATTTGAGGAAGACTTTATGGACTTTCCTCAGCTGGTCTGGAGGGATGGTGTATAATTTCTGGTGTCGGTAAGCTTTTTCCAGATGTTCTATATCTACTCCAGCCAGGTCCTTCTCATCAAGATCTATTTCTGCATCACCATCCTCTGTTTCTGAGGGTTCCAATGCCGAGGCATTGAAGTTTGTTCGGAAAATGGTTTCCTCAGTACCTGGGGTGTCCACTGCTTTCCCTTTGTTTTGGTTTTATTGTGTTTTCTCTATAGGAGGGATCTGTGGGGCATCCATATTCTTTGGCAGATATTGTAGGGCATCAAGTGAGTTGTTTGAAAGCGATTCCTTATTATCCATGGTTGTCGTTCTCCTTCCCCCTTGTCTGCGTCTTCCTGCTACTGGGAGGAAACCATTTTTATTTTTTCTTGTTTCTGGGTTTTCATCCTTGCTTGTCGTGTTGAGGGGGAAATATCTGAAGAGGTGCCTGTGGTAATGACATTTCCTTCATCTAAATAGTATGTGTTCATATTCAATGGTTTGTAGCCAGTCCTCATCATGGTATTCCAGAGAAATGGATCCTGGTATCGGCTTTAAAATGTTTAGGTAGACGCAAATGCACACATAGGAGGTGTATTTTCGTTTCTTTGTTGCCTTCGAGGATTTAACATATACTCCAATGGTATTTCTGATGCTTGAAAGTACCTCTTCCAACCAGAACTCCTATAATTTCGGGCATGCACAAAGTCCTCTATTTCAGGGCTAAACTTCTCTGTCCAAAATCGCAAGAAGAGTCCATTAGAGTTGAAGAAATAAGGGCCTCCATCAAAGATGTGATTTGTGTCCTCCAGGTTGTGCAGTATTATTGTGAAGAATCCTTTGGATCCTAACTGGAGATCATAATGGCCTTTGGGCTTCATCTAGTGGTGTATCCATTTTACCAGCTCATGTTCAGAGGGCCATAGCCCTAGAAATTTCTGAACTAGAGCATAGTCTCACATCTATTGGTTTTGTTCTTGTATTTTGGGTGTGCTTATGACATATTTCGGTGCTTTTGGCACTTGAGGTATACATTTTCTAGGTATCCATGGTCGCGCTGCAGTAGTTGGAGTTTTTCTTGACTTGAAGTCCATTTCCTTGTCTTTGAATATGCCCTCGAAGAGGAGCTACGAGTGCAGATCTGGCGGTGGTTCAAAGGGTAGGTGCCTGGAACCCCCACCTATGTTTGCATGCGTCGTTGCTTGATTGTAGGAGGTTCTTTGCAGCCCTCCCTCGTTGGGATTCATTGTGCCTCACCAGGGGCGTCCAAGTGCACCAGAGTGGAAATAACCCTAACCCTAGCGTTCTGCAATTTTAGACTCCGAACTCGATAGAAGACTAATATTTTTATGCGTATTTTAAAAATAATAATAAAAAAATAAATACAAAATAAAACATTTTTTTGAAAAACTTAAAATATTGAATATAAAATAAATGTAATGTTTCATTATCCTATATAAAGAAAAAATATTTAAATAACTTAGATATCCTACCATTTTCTTAAAAGCTAACTATAAGTATTTCAAATAAAATAACATTTGTTTCTAATATCTTAAACTAATTAGCAATACAATGAATCAATATATATGCCTAGTTTTTATTACATTAACTGCATTTAAAATGCAAACTCGTTACTCGATTATTTTAGCAAAAACATGGATGTTACACTTAGAAGTATGTTACAGAGTCGTTACTCTATTATTTTAGCAAAAACATGGATGTTACACTTAGAAGTATGTTACATCTATTTCCAAGGACGATAATGAGACAAGTTACCGGGAAAATTAGATGGATGTTACATCGATTTGCAAGGATGATCATGCGAGAAGTTACCGGGAACTTTGATTAGTTACAAATTAATTTTAAATTTTTTAATCTCTGTCAAGTCTAGCGTACAACTATCGACCTAATTGGCTGAATTTAATAATGTTATATCAAACATTAACTAAGAGAAAAAGGCAAAAAAAATAGGCCATCTTTTCTAGGTGGTGTCTCCTCCAAGACCGAGATTGGTGATCTCACATTGGATGAGGGCCGCGGATTTGGGTCTTGGTGACATTTTAGCAGGTGAATGGGATGATTACATCAAAGCTCTCAATTGGTCCAGTGTTTATCTTACAAACACTTTGTATGTGTTATGTTGGTCTTGGAATGGGAGTTTGGGGAGGTTAATGGTAAGGAAGCTTATACAGATTTATCGTTTCAGTTTTGGAGGTGTTCATTGAAGTGGTGGTATAGGGCTTTTTGGGATTGGAATATTCCAATCAAAATTAAATTGTTTTGTTGACTCTTTTTGGAAAATAAGGTGTTAACTTGGGACAATTTGTTGAAGAAGGGAGGTTGGGGTCTTGGTATATGTATATTTTGTTTTCAGGGAGGTGAATTTGTCTACCATTTAATGGTACAATGCTCGTTTTTTCGGCTGGTTTGGAAAGAGGTGTTATCACACCTTAAGTTGAGGTTTGATTGGAATTTGCAGCAGTTGGATAGTTGTTTCAGAGTTTGTAGTTATCACACCTAGAGTACTTACGTGTTTTATTTGCTGGCAGATGTGATTACACATGAACGCAATGATATATGAGGGAGTGAAAGTCTTTGTTAGAGTTGTATGTTTTCAGGTGTTAGCTTTGCTTGAAGAATTTCAGGTTGTTAAGCGCTCTAAAGCAAGACAAAACAATCCTCTTAGTTTTTGATGGATATTCCCAGTGGATGGTTTGATGGATCGTCACAACATTGGAATTCAAAGTGTGGAGTTGGTGGGGTGATTAAATTAAATGGATTGATCATCTACCATTGGAGGTTCAATTGTGGTGTTGACACGAATACTCGCAGAGAACTGTTGGGAGTATGGGCTCTTCTATTGATAGCGATCAGATTAAATATCTATCATTTGCAAGTCGTGGGAGATTTAAAGACTATTACAGAATGGTTGAATCATCAAAGGGAGATTCAGGCGACAGGTTTGCTTTGTTGGAAGAAACAGATTCGTCATCTGATTTCATAATTTTCATATATCAAGTTCAACTATATCTATAGAGAATTTAATGAGGAAGCGAATAGGCGCTCGATCTTATGGAAGGAATAATTTTTTATAGTCAAATAGTGGATGGTGCCTTGGGTCCTAAAAGGTACTTAGACATTTTCTAATTTTTCTTGTTTCTTTTTCATCGTTGTTTTGGTAAGTAGTTGTTTTTTATGTTTTTGGTGTTGAAAGGTTCATAGATTATTAGGGTTGTTCGTGCTTGATGAAAATCTAGTTTTGAGAAACTTGTGAACTCATTTTGTTTATCTTTTTCTCTAGTTTTATGTACTAAAGGACACTTTTTATATGGACTTTTTTCATGGTGGAAAAACGTAACCCAATCTATAAAATATAATCAACTTTTCAATAAGTATAGCCGAATCTATAAAGGTTTATAACCAACATTAATTTTAAGTAAAAAGAAAAACAAGTGAGCTGTTGATAAGAGAGATGATGCTTGAAAGATTGTTCTCCAGCGATTAAGTGTCAGACATGGACGTGACCTGCTCCGCAATTCTACTTCGCTCCGATTCCCGATCAGTCAATGGAATTTATAAAGAGAAGAAAGAGATGAGCATGACCAAAACTTCATAAATGTTTCGTTTTAGTCTATCGTCTTGTCCAATCTTTAGGACGTACCCCCACAAAATAGTGTTATCGATCTGCCTGTGTGTATGTATGAATGCTCACATAGATTTGAAAACATTGGCGACATGATCTAATTATGCAGCCAGAAGCGGATGGCCCACTCTTCCAAATTCCTGATATAACAAGTTACAACTACCGCGTTCGCCAAAGTTAGATCGTAGGGTTTACTGTAACTGGAGAGGGACGATACAGAGAGAGGGAAACTAACGTACAGCCAACAAAATCATTTCTTTCGCTCCTCAAGACAGAAGGAATACAGTACAATGACATTCCTTTGCGTTGCGGCTAAGGCGAACGTGAAATTCCAATTTATTCATCAAATTCCATCATTCAGCTGTTTCCTCTACGGTATAAATGGAGAATAAAGTTTCAATGAAAGGAAAAACAAATGGAAAGGCCAAAAGTGCAAACGTATAGAGGGACAATCACCTTTTCGTATTGCGTTCAACCCCACAAATATAAAGACGAAAGACCTCGACCCCATTTTACTTCAAAGGCACTCACACTCTTGAAATCTGGGTTATCTTTGCATTCAAAAATAACAATAATATCAAAATAAAATAAAATTTTAATACATTAAGTTAAAATTATTATAAAAATTAAAATTAAACTACAAATTATAATTATAAAAAATTATAAAAAAATTAGAATATATATATATATATATATATATATATATATATATATATATATTGATGATGATGATGATGAATGTTCACTAATATATATATATATTAAAAAAAAAATTATTTAAATTATTATAAATTATAATTATAAAAAATTATAAAAAACTATAATATATATAAAATTAAGAAAATTATTTAAATTATTATTAAAATTACAAGTAAAATGTAAAATATAATTATAAAAATAAAAATTAGTTTAATGATTCAAAAATAAATATTAACCATTGCTCTTTAAAAATGTTTATCATTTTTCTTAAATTTTACATCCAATCAATTCAAGTTATGTTGAAGAACATATTGCTCTATCTTTAAGTCCATTTTATCAAACTTGTTATCTTAAATTATGTTCATAACATCAAACAGATTATTTGTTTTAATAGACTTTTGCCCCTTCTCTAATACTTTATTTTATTTTGACTAACTTTTTTATTTATTAATATTTATGAATTCTTATTTTTTATATTTTTTTTTCACGTTATCAAATAATTCATTAACATAATCTATTTTTATGTTTACGTTAAATAAATGTTTTATTTATTTAATAAAATATTATTTGTTTATTTTATTTTTAAGTTTATTTATTAATTTTATTTTCACTAACACTTTTATTTATTTATTAATTTTTAAGTTTATATTAAATACATATTTTATTTTTTTATTAATTTTAATAAAATTTGCTTTACAATTATATCTTATTGATTAGTCCGCGAGGTGTAAGACAGTCAGTGACGGAGTGTGTTGTTAAGCCACTCCGTGATGTTAAAGTCACCGGTTCAAAACCTGCGGGGACAAAAAATCCAACCATGTTAAGGGTTGGTGTGGCTCAGGCCGGGTGCGATTCCCGGGTGATTTTGACATCTTAGATGCCCCTGAGTCGCGGTTTCTCAAGCCACAGGTTAATCGCGTAGCCAACAGGTCTCGCACAAATTAACAAACAAAAAATAAATATCTTATTGATTAATTTTTTATTTAATAAGATTTTTTTTAATCGTTATATTAAAAAAAACCATGTGTTTCCTATTAAGAAGTCACAAGTTTGTCGTAACCTTAAAAATAAATTATTATAATTATTAGTTTTTTATTTGATTATTAATTTTTTCTCTCATTTTTAAAAGCTACCTTCATTTGACCATGTTTACTTTAAGGGATGTCTCACTCTTCTCTTTTGAATCTATTTAGCCACTTTACTTTGAACATACTTACTTTAAGGGATGTCTTACTCTTGTCTCTTGCCTTTTGAATGTATTTAGTTTAAGAGATGTTTTAGTCTTTTAATCTTTCAAAATTCATTTTGATATATTGATAATGTTAAGTAAAGTGTACACTCAATTTCACATTTTAAACTTTGACAAGTTAATAAAGTGTGAAAAAATAGATATTTATAGTCAATTTTTATTTTTTAATCATTAAATTCAAAATTACATTATTATGAATAAATATAAATTTTGATTATAATTAGCTCTGCTTTTTTATTTTTGCATTACTAACAAAAAAATTATTAATCCAACCATGATGAATATTTTTATTTTTATTTTGTTTTCACTTAAAAATAATATTTTTTTATTCATAAACAAGAAAAGAAAGTAAAATTTGAGAATGCTACAAGACTACTTCATAGGAGCTAAGAAAAAGATCCTCCATAATTTAAATAGATATGTAATAATATTACAAATTAATAAACATTTCATCCTCGTTTAAATAAAAAATAGTTCATTATTCAAAATTTGTGCCAATTCCTTATGCAAATAGAAGTTGTTAGATTCATACATTCTCTTCATTTGTGGGGATGAGGCTTCAGTTGTAAGGACCATATACAACGGATCTTTGTCATCTTCTATGTCTTAATTCATCACTCCTAGAAAAATAGTGTTCTCCATCTCTATAACTATAGAGTTCTAATTTATGTTGTTACAATATTCTATATCGTGTATATGTGGATCACATTCTTGTCATATTTTCAATGTAGTCATAGACCTAAAATTATGAAATAATATTATATATATATATATATATATATATATATATATATATATATATATATATATATTATTTATTCAACCATAAGAGTTTATTTTACTTCCCTTCCTTCATAACTTGTCCCCACCTAAGTTATATTATTCTTTACTAAAATGAATTGAGCAACTCCATTTTTAACAATATATTTCAAGGTTACCGTAAGTCCTATTCCATAAATATCAGTAAATTAATAACCGATGCTAAGTTCCCATATTCTGTTGTTATGCAAATTGAGGACAAGTTTGATGTTATACATATATGGATGTATAGCTCTTACAATGATTATTTATTTGTGTAACCCTCTTATGGCTAACGTTTCTACTCTATATTAAGTGCTTGTTAGCATAATGTTTGAAGTTTGCATTATATGATCCTTGCTAACGTTCCACATATAAATGTCACCCCAATTTATTTCATTGTCTCGTCATACATTAACAGGTTTTTCTTTTCAACATGTATTAATTTGGTTTTTATTAGACAATGGTACACAACATATCTTAATATGGGTTTTGATAAACATTAACACAAGCTCTGTCGTATCGTTCAGTGGATAACACTTGGCATAGGTAGAGTTTTTGTCTATTTGTACGAGGTGATTAAACCTGTATTGGTACCATCCTTAATTTAATTCCCACCAAATTTCCATCCTTAGCTAGAATATCATACGATCTTTCATGAGCCACATGTGGTTACCAACTCGAGACAAATTTTTCTTGGCATTTGTCCTGAGGATGTACATGCGTAAGGTCATCATGCTTCCAAGTGTTAGGTTTTTTTTCAAAGCCTTAACCCTTCTAACCTTTCCCTGGTTTGGCTCATTTAAAACTTCATGGTTTTCATTTATTTGCTCTATGTTTTACTCCGAGGGGTTTCCATTACGTCGAGAGATTTCTCTATGTGAGTGCTAGGAGCTCAGAGCATTGTTGGATTGCATATGGTTGCATCGTCACTAAACTAGGAAGAGTTTTTTAAAACCTCATTACTTATTTTGTTTCTCTGTAAGTTATTATTATTCGATCCATTATCTCACGGTGTTGGTAATTGTTATTTCACCGGCTATGTCTAAATGTATTTGCAACATTTTCCACAGTGAACTTCTTACTCATTGTGTAAGTCTGTTATATAATGCTTAATGTTATATTTTGGTCATGGTAAGCTTTCGCTTCCGGTTCACTTCTAGTCCTAAGGGTCTTACCCATGGACGCGTTATTATATGGAATTTGGTGGTTCAAATAACATGTTCAATATTATTTATGTGATTCGAACCAAGTTAGGAATCATGTTAAATAAAATACTGGGTTTCGCATACAGTTGATTTGTTCCCTAGTTTACTCTGTAATATTTTTTTCGTAAATATTGATGCATCTATTCTTGGGTAATTGACAAATGATGGGCCCCGCATATTGCTTCGCGAGGCTACCCATCAACCATTCAATTCCCTGTTCATTCGGTGTAGTTCAAGTGATGGACGAATATACTAATAAATTCGGTACATCCATGGTAAGTTAGCATTTTATTTGTGCATATACTTTTGTTATTTAATTAAGTGTGTACCACATCCTAACTTGTTTACTATTTTATGTACAAGTATCACGGAGGTTGGTAGCATGGATATTCAGGAATAAATTTTCTTATAAGGGTATTCAGGTTCCATCCCTTAGCTACTTTCGAGTTTGGCACCACAATTTAGGACCATTATATTGTTATAGCTAGTTGACTGAGTAATTTGTATATTCATGAAAATATGATACCTACACATTCTATGATTTGTAATATTTTGTTATTGATATACAATTATCATTTATATTCATGGTTTCTTTACTATTATATCCATTGTTGAATATAAATGGTCCTCATTCATTAGCTTCTATACAATGTAATGATTCCCTTCTGAACAAATACATTGTGTGTTTTGTTTAAACTCTATAATGATTTTCCTTTCAGATAAATATGTTAACTCTGTAACGAATTTCCTTTTGGATATATTCATAGTATAACATGTTAACTATGTAATGAGTTTCCTTTAGGATATATGCATAGTATAATATGTTAAATCCGTAAGGAATTTCCTTTCGGATATATGCATAGTATAATATGTTAACTCTCTAATGAATTCCCTTTCGGATATATGCATCGTATAATATATTAACTCTGTAATGAGTTTCCTTTCAAATATATGCATAGTATAATATGTTAAATCTGTAACGAATTTGCTTTCAGATATATTCATAGTATAATATGTTAAATCTATAACAAATTTCCTTTCCAGTTGTATACATTGTATTTGTTTGGACTTGTTCTCTTCCATACAAGTCTCTTTTACAATAAAACTCTGGTTTATTAACTAGGTTTTTACCTACAACTTTATTACTAGTAGTATGATTTTGTTCAGAATAGATATTAACTTCCTTTAACAATTGTTCTACTTGAACTTATGATATACATCAACATCAAGAGATAATTTCTAATACGGTTATGAGTTATTTATACTCGACAATTCCGCCACAATAATGTACAAATAAAAAATCAAAAATATCTAAATCAACATACTCACAATAAGAAATAAACTTGGAACTTTGGGGAAACCACATGTTCAAGACCTTGTTCCTCCAAACCTTAGACTAGTGTCTCTATCACCTCTATCATTGTCGAGCTGAGTTTGGAATCCAACAGGTTGTCTATTTGGCCACTTGCATAATTCTGAGCTCCAGTCTTGTGAGTAGTATTTGTAAAATTTTACTGTGTCAAGTCGGTTTGCACGTAGCCTTTCTCAAGCTATCAAACTTTCCTTTTTGGAATGGTGTCCAATTCCCTTTTCATGACTTATTTTATTTTTCCTAGGACTTGTGATGTTTGTCTTCAGCCTCTTGCTCACTAACCACCTGTCAGATTCAACTTTACACATGTTTACAAATTCTCCTATAAATCTGGATTGTCTCTTTTTGAGGTTAATTTAACTCCACAAATTGTCTTAGTCTGCTGCCACTTGGCCAACCCCTTTGGATTTCTAACTTCCTCTTTAACAATTGCTTCAACATGTACCCTTTTTCCACATGTGTTTATTTTCATAAAAATAATAAGTTTTTACAATTCGATTTTTGTTAATTGACCAAATTGTCTTTTTGAAAAATAATTAAAATTCTAAATTAAAAACAATAATATAAATAATAACTAAAAATCCAAGTTCTGGGGTATCACATACACCCCCCCTTAGAATGTATCATCATCCTCAGTGATAACTAGTTTTAGTGAATACCATCTTGGAACATAAATGGATATGCTTCTGCATATTACTTTGATTTCCCAAGTAGCCTCTTCTGCACTAAGGTGCTTCCATTGCACATTTACCTATCCTATGGCTCGAATCCATAGTGTAATTTACATATTTTTGAGAATACGATCAGGATCCACTGAGAACTCTCCCACGGGTTCCACCTGTATCATTTTCCAATCAACAACATGAGTAGGGTCATGTATATACTTTTTCAATAATGAAACATGAAACACATCATGTACTTTTATCATGGTTGGAAGTGCAAGTTGATAAGATATAGGTCTTATTGGAGAAAGTATCTTGAATGGGTCACAATACCTAGGTGCTAACTTAATATACCTTCCCAGTCATAAAGAGATCGTTTTAGGTTTAACTCTAATATACACATGATCTCCAACATTGAACGCTCTGGGAGTCCTTTTTTCATCAACATAACATTTTTTCCTGTCCTGAGCTACTTTCAGGTTTTATTGTACTCGTTTCACTATTATTTCCATGTATTTTAACATATATGGTCCTGTCATCAATCTATTTATAGGATTACTCCATGAAATAGGTGTATTACATTTTCTTCCATATAAAATTTGAAAAGGACTAAGTTTTGTTGAAGCTTGATAACGATTATTATAAGCAAACTCAACTAAGTACAAATATTATTCCCATTTACCAGGTATGTCCATAACATACATTCTAAGAATGTGTTCAAGAATATCATTAGTTCTTTTAGTTTTCCAATCCATTTGCGGATGATAAGCAATACTGAAATTCAATTGGGTATCTAACCCTTAAAATAAATCCTTCCAAAAATTTCTAGTAAATTTAACATCTCTATCAGATATTATAACTTTAGGGATTCCATGTAACCTAAATATTTCCTTCATGAATATTTGTGTTGTATTAATATCTTTGTAGGTTGATTTCACAGGTATGAAGTGTGATGTTTAATTAATTTTATCAACCACAAGCATAATTGAGTCTTTTTGTTTACTACTTCTAGGAAATCCGGTAATAAAATCCATACTTATCACTTTCCATTTCCATTATGGAATGGGTAAGGGTTGTAGTAGTCTGGTTGGATGTTGATGTTCAACCTTAACTTGTTGACACTCCAAGCATCTAGCTATATATTTTCCAGTTTCACCATTCATATTTTTCCAATAGAATTCTTTTCTTAGCATAGTGGTTAATTTTTGGTAACGTGGGTGTCCAGAATATAGTTTCTTATGCAACTCATCTAAAATTAATATCTTAATTTCATTATATTTTGGTACATACAATATGTTTTTATACATTAGCAGTCCACTTTTTGAGAATATGAAATCTGATTCTTCTATTCCTGCTAAAATATCAACAATTTTTAACTTAATCTATTGATATTTTGTGTCTTTTTCAACAGTTATCCTTACCCTTTCTTCTAAATATGTTTTGTAATTACTTCTAGTAATTGTATAGATCATATTTGCATGTATACTTAATGCATATGCCACCTTATTTTCTTTTCCTTTTATGTGTTTTATCGCAAAATCATACTCTCTTAAGAAGGCTAACGACCTTGCTAGGGGAACATTTAAATTTTGTTTATCAAACAAATATTTTAGAGCGATGTTATTTGTCAATAGTAAGCATTTTCAGCCTCCTGGATTATTTTTTTCTTTTTTGGAATGGCGTCCAATTCCCTTTTCATGACTTATTTTATTTTTCCTAGGACTTGTGATGCTTGTCTTCGGCCTCTTGCTCACTAACCACCTGTCAGATTCAACTTTACACATGTTAACAAATTCTCCTTTAAATCTAGATTGTCTCTTTTTGAGGTTAATGTAGCTCCACAACTTGTCTTAGTTTGTTGCCACTTGGCTAGCCCCTTTGGATTCCTAACTTCCTCTTTAACAATTGCTTCAACATGTACCCTTTTTCCACATGTGTTTACTTTCATAAAAATAATAAGTTTTTACAATTCGATTTTTGTCAATTGACCAAATTGTCTTTTTGGAAAATAATTAAAATTCTAAATTAAAAACAGTGATATAAATAATAACTAAAAATCCAAGTTTTGGGGTATCACATACACCCCCCCCAGAATGTATCATCATCCTCAGTGATAAATAGTTTTAGTGAATACCATCTTAGAACATAAATGGATATGCTTTCCGCATATTACTTTGATTTCCCAAGTAGCCTCTTCTGCACTAAGGTGCTTCCATTGCACCTTTACCTGTCCTATGGCTCGAATCCATAGTGTAAGTTCCATATTTTTTAGAATACGATCAGGATCCACTAGGAAATCTCCCACGGGTTCCACTTGTATCATTTTCCAATAAACAACATGAGTAGGGTCATGTATATACTTTTTCAATAATGAAATGTGAAACACATCATGTACTTTTATCATGGTTGGAAGTGAAAGTTGATAAGATATAGGTCCTATTGGAGAAAGTATCTTGAATGGGTCACAATACCTAGGTCCTAACTTAATATACCTTCAGAGCCATAAAGAGATCTTTTTAGGTTTAACTCTAATATACACATGATCTCCAATATTGAACTCTCTTGGAGTCCTTTTTTCATCAACATAACGTTTTTTCCTGTCCTGAGCTACTTTCAAGTTCTATTGTACTCGTTTCACTGTTATTTCCATGTATTTTAACATATCTGGTCCCATCATCAATCTATTTATAGGATTACTCCATGAAATAGGTGTATTACATTTTTTTCCATATAAAATTTCAAAAGGACTAAGTTTTGTTGAAGCTTGATAACGATTATTATAAGCAAACTCAACTAAGTGCAAATATTATTCCCATTTACCAGGTCTTTCCATAACATACATTCTAAGCATGTCTTCAAGAATATTGTTAGTTCTTTTAGTTTTCCCATCCATTTGTGGATGATAAGAAATATTGAAATTCAATTGGGTATCTAACCCTTTAAATAAATCCTTCCAAAAATTTCTAGTAAATTTAACATCTCTATCAGATATTATAACTTTAGGGATTCCATGTAACCTAAATATTTCCTTCATGAATATTTATGTTGTATTAATATCTTTGTAGGTTGATTTCACAGGTATAAAGTGTGATGTTTTAATTAATTTTATCAACCACAAGCATAATTGAGTCTTTTTGTTTACTACTTCTAGGAAATCAGGTAATAAAATCCATACTTATCACTTTCCATTTCCATTATGAAATGGGTAAGGGTTGTAGTAGTCTGGTTGGATGTTGATGTTCAACCTTAACCTGTTGACACTCCAAGCATCTAGCTAGATATTTTCCAGTTTCACCATTCATATTTTTCCAATAGAATTCCTTTCTTAGCATAGTGCTTAATTTCTGGTAACGTGGGTGTCCAGAATATAGTTTCTTATGCAACCCATCTAAAATTAATATCTTAATTTCATTATATTCTGGTACATACAATCTATTTTTATACATTATCAGTCCACTTTTTGAGAATATGAAATATGATTCTTCTATTCCCGCTAAATTATCAATAATTTTTAACTTAATCTATTGATATTTTGGGTCTTTTTCAACTGTTATCCTTACCCTTTCTTCTAAATATGTTTTGTAATTACTTCTAGTAATTGTATAGATCATATTTGCATGTCTACTTAATGCATATGCCACCTTATTTTCTTTTCCTTTTATGTGTTTTATCTCAAAATCATACTCTCTTAAGAAGGCTAACAACCTTGCTTGGGGAACATTTAAATTTTGTTTATCAAACAAATATTTTAGAGCGATGTTATTTGTCAATAGTAAGCATTTTCAGCCTCCTAGATTATTTTTTTCTTTTTTGTAAATAAAAAGGGGGTAATTTCTATTACTTTGTTGTTATGATACAAAAAATCCACATGTCATCAGCTTACCACTTGTTTCGCCAAATTAGAGGAAACCAAAATAGATGGCAGACTGCTATACTTTTAGTCAAAAAAGCCATCTTCCATCTGCACTTCCAATTGGAAACTAGAGAAGGTGGCAGATGTTTGTCCTTACTGTTCTATCCTAGGAATCTAAAGAAAACTAGCAACTAATGAAAAAAGAAAACAAGACAGGAATTCTGTAACTTCCCAGTACAGAGAGCTGGGCAAGAATTGTGCACAGTACCAGTAAAAAAGAACAAAAAACTAATCATTTTCACCTGGGGGTTTTTCATTCGAAGCTCTGGTGAGAGGGTTGTCACTAGGATGAAGCACGAAGGGCCTCACACAGGTCATGAAGCATTTCTTTTCCATTGCATTCAACAATGCATCAAAGAGAATGTCGATCTGTTGGCCTATGAGGATGTACCGATGGAGTTGGTCCTCCATGTGGCTCCCGAGGCCAAATATGAGCTCTAGTTTATCTGGGATGAAGAGAGGTGGCATATATGGGTTGAAATATGGAATTATAGTTGGTGGCGGATCTGGGTCGAACTCTGGAATTATAGTTAGTGGTGGAGGTTCCAAGATAGGGTGGTTCCCCTGCACGGTGCCAATGGCCCCTTCCTTGACCACCTCTACCTCTTCTTCAGCTTTGCCGACAGTGTCCTGTATTGAAATGTTTGGAGCCTTATGGAGGAATTCCTCCGCAACTATGCAGGTGGCGCCTTCCATGGTATCATCGGAAAACTAGAATTTGTCTGGAACTGTGAAGAGGAGGGATTCTGGTGGAACCTGGATGGGTTCCTCCAGAATTTCCTCCTCTACATAGGTCGTCGGTGGAGTCCTTGGCTTCTCAAATCCCCGAGTCCTGTAAATGGACAGGGCCCTTTCCATCTACTTTAGTGTCCTCTCTTGGGTGACGTGTTTATACCAGGCCGTTCTGTGCCTCAGTCTACCCCTGTCTCTCGGCATGGCTAATCCAGGAAGGAAATAAATTCTCTGAATTACTACCCACTGCACTGTAGTCCCGTTATCAGAGAAAGCAGGGTGAAAGAGCTCAAAGGAGAAATAATTCCAGCTTAAGCCAAGCGGTAGAGATAACCCTGGGTGAACATGACCACTGTATGGACTTGTCTCCTACAATTAATCCTCAAAACCACCATTAACCAAACTCGAGGGAGATGTCATCCCTTTCTCTGCAGATAATAATGGACACCCTCCATTTAAGACTAAGGTGAAGGGCGATGTTCGACCTTATTTATGGTTGGAGTCTTGGGAGGGTTGTGTGGCCTCCCGTCACTATGTGGCACCCCATCTAGGACTGGATAATATTTTTTGTCCAAGTCCAGACAATAGTCTGATAGCCTAGTCTATGGAGAGGTTTGTGGATTCCAGTGAATCTGCTCTTCCTCAGAGTCCACACCCTCGTTTTGTAGGAAATCAACTATTTTGTTAGCATCTTGTTTCACATGGGAGGGAATAAGGGTGAGAGTGGGATGGAAGAGGGATTTGAAATCTCCCAATAGTCCTGAGAGTCTCCAAGCGGGTGAGACATTCGAAGGGTGTGATCCATGAATGCTTTTAGTGATAAGCTAGATGATGATCTGGGAGTCTCCCTCCACTATGAGATGATGTAAGTCATGATCCATTGCTATCTTGAACCCTCTAAGAAGGATCCATATATCTACTCCATTATTCATTTTGAGTCCCATATAGCCTGTTGCGTAGTGTAGAATTTTCCCCTCCTCATCTCGTAGGAGCGTTCTAAAGCCCATTGGTCCCAGGTTCCATTTTGAATTGTGATCAAAGTTGAATTTAATAAAACAAGGGGGTGGGGGGGACCAGGAGATGGAGATGCTACTTATTATTAAAGCCAATATCCTTCTTTACATTGGTTTTTTAAAGCTACTAGGTCTCTAGGATGTGACTTTCTCCAGGATTTCATTTAATGTCCTCTTAGGTGCAGTTCCTAGCTCTAATCGTTTCCTAAACCAGGTTCACAATTTTTTCCCAGGTAAGTGGAGCAAAAAATCCTTTTGTTTCTCTCTTTCCATATTTTCCGAACTTTGAAGCTAGGTAATAGTTTCCAAATGCGATCCAGGATTGGATTTTGGTAGGAAATTGAGTCTCAATTCTCCACTGTGCTTATGATACTAGCCTGATTTCTATTGGAGTGGCACATTAGTTGTGCCCCCATAGTCCATATGGACTCACTATGGTTACATAGGTTAAATGTGTGCTCCATTATTTCTTCTTATTGTTGATAGAGGGGAAATATTGAAGGGCCAACAAACCCACGTTTTCGAAGATTGTCCCAAGTAAGCATGTGGTTTTCGACAATAAGCCAGAGGAAGATTGACAGTTTCAGCCAGAATTTTGGATTCCATATCTTTCGCCATATGTGCTTCATTGGCTTCTCTTGGTTTTCCTATATATGATATGCTTCTTTGATTGAGAAGCTACCTACGGGGGAGTTCCACCACCAGAGTATGTCCAATCCTTCCCTGATATGTATTTTTTTCTGATTTGCACAATCTCTCCAGGCCTATAGGTTCATCTTCGTTCGAAGGTGTATCTCACGAGGTTTAGTCTTCCAGCTACATGAGGGTCGATGCCGATCATTTTTGTCCCATAAATCCTTTACATGCAGGGAGTCCCCGAATTGCATTTGTTGATGTAGAGAGGTGAGGTCTTTAATAGTGGCTAGATGCAGTTCTTTTTTCAAGGAGTCTTTCCAGAACATGGAGTTTTATGCATTCCTAATCTCCCAAAAAGAATGCTTCTGTATGAGTGTTCGATTATTCCAGGCCGTGTTCCAAATATTAGATCCTTGAACTAGGTCATTGAATTTGATTAGCTACTCTTCTCTGATAGTGGGTGCATATTTTATTTTATATGTTTTTTCCCAGAGTTCTATGGGGTGCTTGAGACAATGCCACCAATTTTATCCCCAATTACTCGGTTGATTTTTATTGTATCCCTGAGCCCAAGTCCCCCTAAGGATTTAGGCTTGAAGATTTTATCCCATCCCATTAGTGCCCACATTTTGTTTGGGTGATGCCCATGCCATAGGAAGATGCACTGGGTGTTTCTAATGGCTCTAATGACAGACTAGGGTGATGCTAGAGCCGTGAATAGGTAAGTTGGCAAAGCTTGGAGAAAATACTTTAAAAGAACCAGGTGACCTAGAAGGTTAAGTGATCTAAAGGTCCAGTTAATGAGCCTATTGGAGATGGAGAGTAGTAGACTGTCCCACGAGATATTTAGTGTGGCAACTGTCGTGAGGGGAACGCCTAAATAATTGGATGAAAGGGAGCTCTTAGGGATACCTAGAAGCTGTGAGATGTGGTTTTGAATAGCCACTAGGGTGTTGAATAAGTATATCTATGATTTATCGAGGTTTAAGGTCATTCCTAAAGCTTTGAAAAAGTCTGTTAGGATTGATTTGAGCTTAGTGGCCTCCTAGGTTGTTGGTGTGTTCATGAGAAGGGTATCATCCAAAAATTGGTTGTGTGAGGGGGAAAGCTAGATGTTGTGGAGAGGTAGGCCTTTAAGGGAGCCTTCCTCAACTGAGGCCTTCAAGTAGCACCCCAATCCTTCCGCCAATATGACAAAGAGGAAGGGGGAAAGGGGGTTTGATTTTTGAATACCTATGGAGGGAGAGAAAGGTTGGGAGGGAAATCTATTGACTAAGATAGAGAACAAAGATGAGAAGGTAAGCCGCATGATCCAATCCACCCAGAGATTGTCGAAGCCAAAGGATTCAAGGAGGGATCACATGTATTTCCAGTTGATTCTGTCAAAATCCTTGGAGAGGTCCAGTTTGATGAGAATACCTAGCGTCCTTGTTGTTTTCAGTGAGTGGATGACTTTATGGGATAAGGATGACACTGTCCATGATTTTCCTACCTTCCACATATCCAAATTTCTCTTTGGAGATGATGTACGACAATATTGGTTTGAGGCGCATGGAAATGAACTTCGTGATGATTTTGTATATAACATTGCAGAGTGGTATCGGTCTAAATTTCTTAGGACGCATTACCTTTTCTTCCTTTGGGATGAGAGTGTGGAAACTGGCGTTCAAGGCTGATAGAACTTGCCTCGAAGTTCTTGACTCCTCCACCACTTTCCAAAATTCCTCTCTGATCATTGGCCAACAGTAATGGAAGAAGTCTTTCGTGAAACCATCTGGACCTGGAACTTTACTTGGGGGAATTTATTTGAACAATTGATCCACCTCCTATTGGGTGATGGGCCTTGTCAAGGCTTCATTCTACTCCTGTGTGACTAAGGAGGGTATGTTCCTGGTGATCTTGTTGATCGCATGCATTCTGTTTTCGATTGGTTTTGTTAAGAGATATTTGTAGTAATTGGTCAGTTCCTATGCTATGATATCATGGTCCCTGATGGGGTTACCCTGATCGTCCTCTAATTGAGTGATTATGTAGATGTATCTATCTTCGGTGCACCATGGATCTATCAAAGAACTTGGTGTTACTTTCTCCCTCTATAAGTCATTTTACTCTAGATTTTTGGCTCCAGAGTATTTCCTCTTGTTCCTTTCTTTCTTCCCGTTCTTCCTTGAGTTCCTCCTCTTCCCTCATTAAGGCTATCGTTCTTTTGCTAGTAATGAATATATTTTTCATTGCTTCCAGGCGTTTCTCAATTTCCTACATTCTTTGCTCAATGTTCCCAAATACATTTTTATTCCGCCTCTTTAGCTGTGTTTTAAAAATTTTGAGTTGTTGTTGGAATTTGTACATGCATGTGTTGTGGTATATTCCTGCTTGCGCCCACCAATATTCTAAAATATTTTTAAAGTATGGGTGAGTGAGCCAGAACTTCTCAAATCGAAAGGGTTTGAACATAGGTGTGGCCATAGTATCAAGACAAAGTGATACTGGCCAGTGATCCAAGCCTGGTTTGGGGAGGATGTTGGATTCAATGATTGGATCCTCCAACAACATGGTTTCTGAGATGAGGAAACGATCCAATATGCAAGCCACATGTTGATGCCAAGATAGGCGATTGGACCAGGTGAAGATACCATTCTTATTTTCTATATCTATTAAATCAAGTTGATCTATGAGGGTTCAGAACTTACCACTATATTGATCAACTTTCTTGGTACCTCCTGTATTTTCCTCCAGCGTTAGGATGATGTTGAATTAGACTCCTATTAACCATTTAAGTGATCCCAATAGTTCTTTCATAGTGGGTATTCTCTTCATAAACTATTCTTTGTCTTGAGCACTTTGGGGCCCGTACGCATTTGTGATAATGCCTTCTTTGCTTGACCCTATGAATTTGAAGCAAGTCGTTAGTGTGCCCACCATGGAAAAGGGTTGATCTAGTATGCCTGTAGTTGGGTTACACAATATTTCTATGCCTCTTGCATTCCCATTTGAGTCTGTGTGAAATGAATCACAGAGCAGTGCTGAAAAATGTTCTCATCTTCTTCTCCGGCACATTTTATCTGATGTAAAAGGAGAATGCCCAGATTTTCAACACGAATATAGTCTCGAAGAGTCCCCTTATTGGATATTCCATTGAGCCATATTATATTACATGTTACGATCTTCATCATGAGGAGTAATGACATGGATGGAGATATCCCTTTGTGGGTCTCTGGATCTGCTCTGAGTTGAGAATATAATTTCCTACCTCCTTGATGAGTTTTTGTGTAGATTTGTGCCCTCGTCACTTTATTTCATGCATGGTTCATTTGAGATCAATGGTTGGGTCTAAGGAGATCCCTAGTATTGAGGTGGAGCCTACAATGGAGTCTATAAATAATTTTTGAACCTTTTTGAGCTGCTCCACTGGGATGGTTTGCAACTCCTTTCTGTTGAAGGCTTCCTACAGTTTTTCTAGATCTATGTCCACCAGATATTTCTCTTCAAACTACATTAGAGTATCCCCACTTTCCTCTAGCCTATCCATATCCAGATGACCTATTGGCCTTATCTCTTGGTTGTTTTCTTTTCTGGGTTTCGCTTGGTGCTTGGCTTTACCCTTTTCCTATTCCTAATTTTATTTTTTGTTCGGATATCCGACCTCCTCTTCCCCTGGGAGTTGGTTAAGAATGTCGAAGGAGTTTTTGGTGGGGATTTTCTGAGTAATTTATTGAGTTTTTTTTCGTGGTGGATGTCATTTCCTACCTGTGATCTTGGTATAACCTTCCTTTAGCTTCCCCTCTCCTGCTTTTGGGTTATGGGAATCGAAGGGAAAATCATGAAAAAGGTGACCATGTTCGTGGCACTTCCTACAGCGAAAAGGAATGTGCTCATAATCCATCATTTGATTCTAGTCCTCATCCTGATATTCTAGGGTTACTAATCCTTGTAGATTCTTCGATATGTCCATGTACACACAAATTCGATCATAGGAAGTGTATTTTCTCTACTTTGTGGCTTCCAAAGATTTGACATATTTTCCCATCGTGTTCTGTATACCCATTAGGATTTCCTCCAGCTAGAATTCTTGTGGTAGGGAATATAGTCATATACATAACAGAGCCATTGTGAAGTATTCTTTCTCTGGGATGAAACAATCAGTCCATAATATGAGGAATATCCCAACCGAGTTGTAGAAGTATGGCCCATTATAAAAAATTATATCCTATCTTATAGATTGTATAGGATGATCGTGAAAAAACCCTTGGAGTTGAGCTGCATTTCATAGTCTCCCATGGGGCTCCACCATTATTTGATCCATCCCATGAGATCTCGTTCTGAAGTCCAAAGACCAAGAAAATTTCCAATGAGAGCATGTTGCCTCATGAAATGGGTGTTTTCCCCAACCCTGGTTAAGATGATGGTGTACCTTGGTGGTTTATCTGATTGGGGAATGCATTTCCCTGGTTCCTATCCATGAGATGCCTTTGGATGAGACGTGCTCAACTCAATGTACATTGCTTTTCTAAAACCTTCTTCCTTGTATAAGAGTTGATCTCTCATGTGGGGCGACGGCTCAAATGCAGGTCTCTTGGCTCACAATCCTTCTCTGNCCCCCCCCTTCAGGATTCATCCTGTATGATCAATGGTAGCATACATGTTATGCCTGACTATCCTGGTGCGACCATTTTGACTGCAGGGGGGTGCGATGCATGCAAGGTAGGGTCTTTCTAGGATTTTCCCATTTCCATTCCTACATTTAACTTTCTAATACTTTTATCTTAAAAAATTGGAGGACATGGGGGTGATCTTTGATCCACTTATGTGTGCACAGGTCACAACATTATTTAATAT
Organism: Picea engelmannii; assembly: GCA_009831015.1. Taxonomy (NCBI): domain Eukaryota; kingdom Viridiplantae; phylum Streptophyta; class Pinopsida; order Pinales; family Pinaceae; genus Picea; species Picea engelmannii. The sequence continues at coordinate 476,497 of ML786486.1, read as the reverse complement.
AATATCTCTGGGTACAACAACACGTTCAACCACTACCTCAAGGTGCCCCGATGGCTCCAGGTTAGGCCCTCACAAGAATTGAACCTTTCCCAATGGTGAAAAACTCCTCTCTTTTCACCATTGGATACAACCCCTTTGGGAACCTACTACTAGATAATGTTGCCACATATTTAATGCATGTATTATTGCTGCCAATTCCCAGTCATGTGTTACATAATTTTCTTCATGTGTCTTTAATTTGCTAGATTCATAATCTATTACATGGTTTTCTTACATTAACACACCACCAAGACCTTCACATCATGCATCTATACATACTACAAAGTATTTATCTAGGTCTTCCAATTTTAATATAGGAGCTGTAGTTAAGAGTTGTTTTAATTTATTAAAACTTTCTTGACATTTTTCGGACCAGATGAACTTAGTTCCTTTCTTTTGTACCAACGTTATATGATATTTAATCTTAAAAAACCTCTCTATAAACTTATGGTAAAACCTAGTTATACCCATAAAGGATTTGATGTTCCAAACATACTTAGGTTCATGCCAATTCATTATAGCCTTTATTTTGTCCGGGTCGAAAATTATACCTTCTTTGGAAATTATATGTCCCAAATAATGAATTTGATCTTTATAAAGCTCACACTTACTTAGTTCTTCATATAATTTGTGTTCTCTTAGTATTTGTTTTACTATTCTTAAATGTTCTTCATGCTCATTTTCATCCTTTGAATAGATGACTATATCATCTATAAAGACAATCATAAAGTTATCTAGACATTTGCTCAAAATAGTATTCATCAAGCACATGAATGAGGTTGGGCATTAGTCATCCCAAAAGGTATTCCAACAAAATTGTAATGTTCATACCTCGTTTTAAATGATGTTTTATAAATATATTCATCCTTTATCCTAACTTGAGGATAACCAAAACGTATGTCAATCTTAGAAAATATTGTAGCTCCCCATACTTGATCAAACATATCATCGGTACGAGGTAATGGGTATCTATTTTTAATAGTCATTTTATTAAGTTGTCTATAATCAATACATAGATTTAATGTTACAACTTTCTTTCTAAAAAAAGGTATTGATGCTCTCCATGGAGACACACTTGGTCGGATATATTCCTTATCTATCAATTCCTGCAATTGACTTTTTAATTCATTTAACTCTAGGATATTCATCCTATAAGAAGCTTTTGAAGTAGGTACTGCTCCATGTATTAGGTCTATGGATAAATATGTTTCTCTCTTAGGAGGTAGTCCAGGAATATCCTAGAATACATCCTGAAATTCCTATAATACTGGAAAGTTATCTATCTCATTATTACTTTCCTCTTTTTCATTATAATTTATGTGTACAAAAAGTATTTTCCACCCTTTTCGAATGCATGTTTTAACTTGTAAGTTTGTTATTTCTCTAATGCTAAAAACTCATGATACTCCTTTAATGTTTATAATGTTACCCCTCTCATCTACATAGGTAAATGATTTATTGTAACAATATGAGACCACTTGAAACTTTTCCATCCAATCCATACCGATTAGCACATCATAATACCCTAAAGTTAATATGTTTAAGTCTATCTTTGTTCTTAATTCATTCATACCAAGTTCACATTTTTTAACAAAATATGTAATTCTATGAATTTTCAAACTTTTCCTTATGTAACTTATAGATTTATACAACTCTTGGTGAAATATAACTTAAACTAGCACCTAGATCAATTAAAACAATAATTTGTTGATTATGTATCCTACCTTCAATTTATACCATTGAAGTTTGATGATCTTCTTGTCAATTTTCCAAGGCTGCACTGATTTTTAGTGTAGACCTTGCCAAGTCACCAAATGTCGTTTCTTCTTGTATTTTTTTCACATTGTTATTCCCCTTCTTCCTGAGATGACAATATTTATAGTCATGAGGACCACTGCATTCCCAACATTTTACTGTATATTTTTGGCTAGTTTATTTATTGAAGAAGGTTGGTGGTTTGGTACCCTTATTTTCAGGCCAATTGAAAGGTTTAGTTGTTCTAAACTTATTACCTCTCTGAAATATGTTATCAACATTTATATTAGAGTAAGCTCCCCCTTTCTTCTTAGGTTCAAACCTCTCAACCTTTTTCGCACTCCAATTCTTAGAATTCCCATTTCTATCTTTATGATGCTCAAAACAGAGTTTGTCTTTCCTCATGGTTCCTTCCAAAGTTTTTTGGTTATCAAATTTAATTCAATCTTTATAAGAAATAGGTAAGAAACTCAAAAATAGTTGAATATTTGTTTTTTCGTGCACAATATAAGGCACATAACACAAAAAACTCAGAAACTTACTACATAAATATTTCATTGTAATACTTCCCAGTATCAGTTCATAGAACTCCTTGGATTTACCCTCATAACACTGTTCAGATAGGTATTGTTTATTAAAATATCTCTTAAAGGCTTTCTAGGTGATTTTCCTTTCTTGAATACTTTTCACTCTTTTTATATCATGCAACCATATCTCTTCTTTTTCTATCATATTGTAAATAGTCATCCAAGCTTTAAGTTCACTTGAATAATTGTAGATTTGTAAATAGTTTTTCATACCATAGAACCATGTCTATGCTTCCTCATTAGTCTCCACTTCCCCATTGAAGGTTGGTGGTTTAATCTTCTTACATTCTCCCATGACTTCATCATGTTGTTTAGGTTTCTTTTTGGTTTTTTGTTTAGGACTAGAACTACTTTGAGTAGACATTTACGTGTCTTCCGTATCCTTGTATACTGACTCTATCTCAGATTCAGGATACACCAATTTTGTTTCTTTCTTCTTTGGTTGGGATACCTTAGAATTTATATAATTATACCCTTTATTTTTATCAGTATTTTGATTGCATAATTTCTTCAACAAAACTCCATTTAGTTCATCTTCAGTCTTTAGAATTCTTTCGTTATTGTATCTCATTGTTTTTAGTTCTTCTCTTAGATCTTTTACTGTATTTCTGATTTTTGAATGCCTGCCATTATTCAGAACCACCCATAGATGTCCATCACCTCCATTCCCTTCTTCATAATTCTTTTGATGATGTTCTTCTCCCTGAGCCTCAGGTACTTTTGTCGATTTCCTGCAAAATCAATATATTTTTCTTCCTAGAGGTAAGAAGAAAATCAAGACAATTTTACATGTTAGATTTTTGTTGTGATAAAGCCCATAAAATTGCCAAGTGTTGTAACCTACAACTATGATAGCATTATGTCACAGAACTAGAATTTTGATATATATTTATAAATAATTTATTCAACCATAACAATCTATTTTTCTTCCCTTCCTTTGTAACTTCTCACCACCTAAGTTATATTACTCTTTACTAAAATGAATTGAGAAACTCCATTATTAACAATATATCCCAAGGTTACCCTAAGTCTTATTCCATAAAGCTCGATAAATTGATAACCTATGGCAAGTTTTCATATTCTGTTGTTATGCAAATCAAGGACACATTTAATGTTATACATATATGGATGTATAGGTCTTAAAATGATTATTATTTGTGTAGACCTCTTATGGCTAACATTTATACTCAATACTAAGTCCATGTTAATATAGTGTTTGAAGTTTGTATTATATGATCCTTGCTAATGTTCCCCATATAAATGTGACCCCAAGCTATTTCATTTTCTCGTAATACATTAATGGGTTTCACTTTTCAACATGTATTAATTTGGTTTTTATTAGATGATGGTACACAACATATGTTAATATGGTTTTTGATAAACATTAACACAAGCTCTGCCATATCATTCAATGGATAACAATTTGCATAGGAAAAGTTGTTGTCTAGTTAGATGAGGTGATTAAATGCATATTGGTGCCATCCTTAATTTAATTCCCACATAATTTCCATCCTTAGGTAGCATATCATACAATATTTCATGCGCCACCCGTGGTTACCATATTGAGGGGTGTTTTTCTTGGTATTTGTTGAAGCCTTAACCCTTCCGACCTTTCCCTAATTTTTATTGTTTCACACTTCATGGTTTTCGTTTCTATATTTTGTGTTTTACTCTGAGAGGTTTTCATTGCCTCAAGATATTTGTTTGTGTGAGTACTGGGTGTTCAGAGCATTTTTGGATTGCGTATGGTTTCATCGTCACTAAACTGGTAAGAGTTTTTAACAAGCTCTTTACTTTTTTTGTTTCTCTATAAGTTGTTATTATCCGAGCCATTAGCTCATGATGGGGGTAATTTTTATTTTGCCCGCTCTTTCTAAATGTTTTTGTGACATTTTCCATAGTGAACTTCTTACCCACAGTGTAATTTTTTTATATAATGCTTAATGTTATATTTTGGTCATGGTAATCTTTCTTTTCCAGTTCACTTCTGGTCCAAAGGCTGTTACCCCTAAACTTGTTATTCTATGGAAGTTGGTGGTTCGAAGAACCTGTTCAAGATAGTTTATGTGATTGGAAACTAGTTATGACTCATGTTAAATAGAATACTAGGTTTCAAATAGAGTCGATTTTTTCTCTAGGTTACTTTGTAATTTTCTTTTTTGTAAATGTTGATGCATCTATTCTCGGGTAATTGATCTAATGATGGGCCTTTCACATTGTTTAACGAGGGTACCCATCATTCGTTCGAATTCATTTTCATTTGGAGTAGTTGAAGCGACAGATAAAGATACCATCACATTAGTTACATATGTGGTAAGTTAGTCTTTTATTTGTGCATATACTTTTGTTGTTTAATTAAGTGTGTACCACATCCTAACTTGTTTATTGTTTGATGTATTGGTATCACAGAGGTTGGTACCATGGAAATTTAGGAATACCTCTTGCACGAATGCACTCCTTGCGGCAAACCTTCAACCCTGTCTAAGTGTTGAAGCTTTTCGACTCTGCGCACACCTACAGCAGCAGTCTTCAATACCCTTGCTCAGAATCACAACTCTTAGTCTTAACTTAGCCTGCGCACTCCTTGCACGTCTCCTGTGCTCAACTGCACTTCTGAGATGGATGAGAACCAAAGTTATCTCTAATTGAACCCTTCTGTCAACGCACTCCTCGCAGACAATTCGATTGCACTCCTTGCAGGGACTCTATGGTTCAATTAGAGAAACAATTGAAACTCATTCACTCTTCCTCTCAGACTTCAATTCATACATGAAATCACATACATAGCATATAAAATAAAATGTATAACAAGAAGCAAACATTCATGAGCACAACATCAATACATAGAGAAATAACACAAACCATGGATTTGAATCAAAGATTTTCTATTAATTCAAATGTCTGTACATGGGTGCTCTTCATACAACTCTCTGCATACTCTTCTCTCTGAATGCTCTAACTTATGTTACAATGTACAATGAGGGTGTCTATATCTCGTTTCCCTCTTGCGCTCTAAATCTATCAAATCTAGAATTAAATATTCTATCTACTTTTCATTAACTATCTTAAATACCTCATCTACCTAAGGACGAGAGCAATCCGCTCAAGGTCCATTTACAATGTACAAGTGCGACTTCTCTTAAATGGCTTCATTAAAGACTCGTGCAATAATTTCCAAAGTGTTTTCAAAAATTTTTGTTGCTTGTCCAGCTGTCCTCCGCTTCCGCGCTGGCTCGCTTGATGAGTTGGCGATGCTCCTGCATCATACTCCTCGACTTGAAAAAATTTCATGGGCTCCTGTCCATGAGCTCCTGCAGGGTCTGTCCATGCTTTTGTATCATTACTTCACTCTCCCAGCTAGCATCTTCCACTGGATGGTTCTTCCACTTGACCAGATATTCGAAGTATTATTTTCTTCTGGTCTTCTTACCCACTCTCTTGTCCAGTATGCACTCCATCTGCGGCTTCTCTGCAACTGGCAATTGTTTCATCCACTGGATCACTGGTTCCTCGGCTCCAATCTCTGCTTCTCCAGCTCTGTATGGGTATAATCTGTGATATTGATTATCGGAGATATTCTGATGCCATCCGACAACTCAATATCATAAGCATTTTCTTCGAATTTTCTCAAGACCTTGCATGGCCCGATTTTATTCATTTTTAATTTCTTGTATGTTCTCCTTGGGAACCTTTCTTTCCTCAAGTGTGCTAGAATTAGATCACCAACTTCAAATTAAAGTTGTCTTTGATGCTGATCTGCTCTGCGCTTGTACTCCTGATTTGATTTTAGCAGTCACTCCTTCACCCTGCTGTGAAGTTCTCTCATCGCCTCAGCGAATTATTCTGCACTAGCACTGCTAGTAGCAGTCTGTTCTGAATCCCTTAACTCAGAAACTCCTCTCGGTTGTGTGCCATACACAATCTAAAATGGACTTTTTCCTGTGCTCCGATTCACTGAATCGTTGTATGCAAAATTTGCCTGTGGTAATATGGTATCCCAGCTGCTATGGTGCTTTGTCACCAAGATTCTCAGTAAATCTCCCAGACTCCTATTCACCACCTCTGTTTGTCCATCCGTTTGTGGATGATAAGTAGAACTAAACGCCAAGTTAGTTCCTATATTCTTCCATAAGGTCCTCCAAAAATGCCCTACAAACTTAGTGTACCTGTCTGAAACTATGCTTTTCGGCAATCCATGAAGTCGAATGATCTCCTTGAAGAACAAATTTGTGATGTGCGTCACATCACTGGTCTTCTGGCATGGAATGAAGTGTGTCGTTTTGGAAAACCTGTCCATGACCACAAAGATTGAATCAACACCTCTTTGTGTCCTCGACAACCCCAATACAAAATCCATGCTAATCGCCTCCCATGGCCTTCCTGGTATGGGCAATGGATGATAAAACCCTACATTCTGCTTTCTCCCCTTTGAATGCTGGAAAATTCTGCATCTGTAAACAAATCTCTTGACATCTTCTCGCATCCCCAGCCAAAAATATGACTCATTCAACTTCGCGAATGTTTTGTCATGGCCAAAATGTCCTGCTAATCCACCACTGTGTTTCTCCTTTAATAAGTTCTCCCTCATGGAGCAATTTGGAATACACAGCCGACTGCCTCTGAATAGCAATCCCTCTTGGATCATATAATCTATCCAAGGACTTCTATCTCTAAGAAATGGATTCTCAGTTGCTTCATACGCCTCTCCAAAATCTGCATCTCCTGCGTACATGTCCCTGAGATTTTCAAAACCCAAAGTTTTGATTCGGAACTCCTGCAACAACAAACATTTCCTGCTCAAAGCATCAGCCACTTTGTTAGCAGTACCTGAAATGTGTTTAATCACAAATGTGAAATTTTGCATATACTCTACCCATTTTGCATGTTTCTGATTCAACTTATCCTATTGAGTCACAAACTGTAATGCATGATTATCACTATACAATACAAATTCTTTTGGGATCAAGTAATGCCTCCACTTCTTCAGCGCCTGTATGATAGCATAAAATTCCTTATCAGATGTGGAGTATTTCACCTTTGCTTCATCCAACTTCTCACTAAAATATGCAATCGGTCTGTCTTCCTGACTCAAGACCGCTCCTATGGAAAACCCACTTGCGTCACATTTAACCTAAAATGTCTTCAGGAAATCCGGCAACACCAACACTAGTTGCTCTGCGATCTTTCGCTTCAGTAGATTGAAGCTCTTCTCAGCCTCTGTTGTCCAGTGAAAATATTTATGCCACTTCTTCACTATGTCCATCATCGCTGCACTAATTCCACTGAAATTCCTGATGAACTTCCGGTAGAAACTAGCTAAACCATGAAAACTTCTCACCTCAAAAATATTTCTCGGCGATGGCCAATTCTTGATCACTTCTACTTTATCCGGATCCATCCTCAACTCATTAGTCGAAATAAAAAAACCCAAGTAAATGAGCTTTGTCTTCATAAATGAGGACTTCTTCACATTAATCAACAACTTCTCCTACTGTAGCTTCTTCATCACAATGGCCAAATGATTCAAATGCTCTGCCACAGATTTACTGTAAATCAATATATCGTCCAAATACACAATGACGAACTTCCTGATGAAATCCCTCAGGACTTCATTCATCAACCTCATAAAAGTACTCGGTGCATTCGTCAAACCAAACGACATGACTAGCCATTCATACAATCCTTCATTTCTCTTAAAGGCTGTCTTCCACTCATCGCCTTCTCTCATGCGAATCTGGTGGTATCCTCTCTTCAAATCAATCTTTGAAAAATAATTTTCCCCACTCAGGCAATCCATCAGATCATCCATTCTTGGCAATGGGAACCTGTACCTGATGGTTATCTTATTGATGGCCCTCGAGTTAGTACACATTCTCCAACCTCCATCCTTCTTCAGACTTAGCACTGTTGGAACAACACATGGACTCAAGCTTTCCCTGACCAATCCTTTGTCCAATAACTCCTGGACCTACTTCTTGACCTCCTCATTCTCTTGCAGCGTCAACCTGTACGCGGCTTTATTCGGTAAACTAACTCCCGGTATGAGGTCTATATGATGACTCACACTCCTCATTGGTGGCAACGAATGGGGTAATTCGTCCACTATGATATCATCAAACTCTTCTAGCAGTTCCTGAACTTCATCTGGTAAATCATCCACTCTTGTTCTAGTCAGAACAATCCTCGGCTTTCTGAACACAAAGAATTGTGGATCTTCTTTCTTCTTCACCTCGGTAAGAAGCTCCTTCCCACTCATGAGAAGTACTGTGTTGTTCACTTCCGGTTTCACCTCCTTATCCTTTATCGGAAGCAACATATGGGTTCTCCCATTCTTCTCCAGGGTATATGTGTTCATTCTCCCATCATGAATCACATTTCTGTCATATTTCCATGGTCTACCCAGCAATAAATGACATACATCCATGGGAATAACATCACATAAGATTTATCATTATATCCCTCTATTTTGAATTCAACCAAGCATTGTTTAGTAACAGTTACCTGGTGTCCTTTCTGTAGCCACGAAACTCTCTATGGGCTGGGATGATCAGTCGTTTCCAGCTCCAGTTTCTCTACCATCTCTATGGATACGAGATTATCCATGCTACCACTGTTAATAATGACCTTGCACACCCTATCCCTGGTCTTGCAAGCTGTTCTGAAAAGTCTGGTCCTCTGAACCGAGCTTTCCACCTCCTTCTCAGGTGTCAAAAGGACTTTACGCATCATAAGTGATCTTCTGCCTTCTGCGTCTTCGGCCTCAACATCTCGCCTCTACACCTCAGTGATGTGAGATTCTCCATTTCTGGATTTGCTGTTGGCCTGCCTCTTCTCCGCACCTCACTATATTCTGGATCAGGTGACTGTCTTTCCCTTCTGGGCGGCATGGAAAATTTGTTTCTCTCTACCACAAAAAGCAAAAGATATAACCTGGATCTGATACCAAACCTGGTGCAGTCGTACCCCCACTGGCACGTCCACTCCCACAGGATCTTCTTTCACTCACGGCCCGAAGAACTCAAAGGTTCTTCTAATTCCCTATTGGGAAATTTCCTTACCCACATCAACTCTTCAATTGATCTCCCTTGATGATCGGGAAATCGGAACTCACAGCTTCGCAAGTTCACTATCTATCTCTGGGCTCTCGAATCCCCGAGACCCGATGACTTTAATCAATGCTGACTTATTCCCATATCTATTGGGACTTCGACTCTATCGTGACTTCGCTACTCACGATGCCAAACACTCGGTTTTCCAACCCTCTATGCCCAATGCGCCGAAATGTCGATGCGCACGTGAGTTGACTTTTCAACGATCCCTTATCTCGTCGAGACTTCGGACTTCGTGGGATCGCAAATCCTAACTCTGACTTTTTGGGACTTCTCACGGTGGGATCCTGATGACTATGTGTCACCTGTACTCCACTTCCCCGAACTCCTGTGGCCCACATAGTCTATGTAGCTCTCGAGATATCGCGTATCGCTATATCATGACTCCCGTGACCAAATCTTCGATCCTCTTCTCACGAACCCCCGATAGGCGATCTCGCGATTGATCCAATGACCTTGACTGACTTGGATCAACGGCTCTGCCCCTCCTGAGCTTAGAACCTCTGGAATACCTCCGCTGTGTTTTCCTTGCTTCTCTGTGAGATCTGACGATTCACAGGATGTCGCGAATTCTCCTTGGAGAACTCCGACCGTTCTTCCTTCCTTTAGGAAATCTACGAAATAACTGAGTGTTCCTCCACGAAACTTGTTCCCCTGTGCGTAACTTACAACATTTCTTGCCTATCCTTAGACCACAACTTGTATGAACTATCCTTCAACAAATTTGAAGGCCTATCCCTCTTGAGCTCTTCCCATGACTTTAAGTCTTCTCCGGAACTCTTGCATGCACTCCTTGCGGCAAACCTTCAACCATGTCTAAGTGTTGAATCTTTTCGACTCTGTGCACACCTGCAGCAGCAATCTTCAATACCCTTGCTCAGAATCGCAACTCTGAGTCTTAACTTAGCCTGTGCACTCCTTGCATGGCTCCTATGCTCAACTGCACTTCTGAGATGGATGAGAACCAAAGTTATCTCTAATTGAACCCTTCTGTCAACACACTCCTTGTGGACAATTCGACTGCACTCCTTGCAGGGACTCTCTGGTTCAGTTAGAGAAACAATTGAAACTCATTCACTCTTCCTCTCAGACTTCAATTCATACATGAAATCACATACACAGCATATAAAAGAAAATGTATAACATGAATCAAACATTCATGAGCACAACATCAATACACAGAGAAATAACACAAACCATGGATTTGAATCAAAGATTTTCTATTAATTCAAATGTCTGTACACGGGTGCTCTTCATACAACTCTCTGCATACTCTTCTCTCTGAATTCTCTAACTTATGTTACAATGTACAATGAGGGTGTCTATATCCTGTTTCCCTCTTCTGCTCTAAAGCTATCAAATCTAGAATTAAATATTCTATCTACTTTTCATTAACTATCTTAAATACCTCATCTACCTAAGGACGAGAGCAATCCGCTCAAGGTCCATTTACAATGTACAAGTGTGCCTTCTCTTAAATGGCTTCATTAAAGACTCGCAGAACAATTTCCAAAGTGTTTTAAAAAATTTGTGCTGCTTGTCCAACTGTCCTCTGCTTCCGTGCTGGCTCGCTTGATGAGTTGGCGATGCTCCTGCATCAATTTAGGATCGTTCTATTGTTATAACTAGTTGATCGAGTAATTTATATATTCATGAAAATCGGTAACTTAGGGTTGAAACCTACGCATTTTATGATTTATAATATTATGTCATTGATATACAATTATTATTTATAATATTAGTTTCTTTACTGTTATTTCCCTTGTTGGAATTAAATGGTCCTCATTCATTATCTTTTATACAATGTAATGATTTCCTTTTGAATAAATATACTGTGTGTTTTTTTTAAACTCTGTAACGATTTTCCTTTCGGATATAGGAATAGTGTTTAACTCTGTAACTATTTTCCTTTCGGTTATAAATATGTTAACTCTATAATGACTTTCCTTTCGGATATATGCATAGTTTAGTATGTTATCTCTGTAATGAATTCCCTTTCCAATTGTATACATTGAATTTGTTGGGACTTTTTCTCTTCCAAACAAGTGTCTTATACAATAAAACTTTGGTTTGTTGACTAGGTTTTTACATACAACTTTATTATTGGTAGTATGCTTATGTTCAGAATAGATATTAACCTCCTTTCACAATTGTTCTACCTAAACTTATGATATCTGATGCAGGAGCATCGCCAACATCAAGCGAGCCAGCACGAAAGCAGAAGACAGCTGGACAAGCGCCAACGCAAATTTTGAAATTTCCTTGAAATTGATGCATAATCTTAAATGAAGTCATTAAGAAGAAGTGCACTTGTATAATATAAACAGACCTTGAGCAATTTTTCTCTCATCCTTAGTAGGTAGAAGGCATTTATGGTAGTTAATGTAAAGTAGATAGAATTCAATTCTAGATTAGACAGTTTAGAGCGCAAGAGGGAAACGGGATATAGACACCCTCATTGTGTATTGTAACATAATTGGGAAGAAGAGCATAGAGAATAAGCAGAGAGCTGTGTAAGAACACCCATGTAGAGATATTTGGATTAATAGAAAGAGGTTAATTCAATTTCATGGTTTCATGTTTGTTCTCTGTGAATTGATGTTGAATGATATGCTCATGAATGTTTGCTTCCTGTTATACATTTTATTTATATGCTGTGTATATGATTTCATGTTTGAGTTTGAAGTCTGAGAGGAAGCAGGAATGAGTTTCAATTGTTTCTCTATCTGAGCCAGAGTTCCTGCAAGGAGTGTAGTTGAAGTGTCCGCAAGGAGTGCGTTGACAAAGGGTTCAGATAGGGTAACTTTTGTTCTCATTCACATAGAAGTGCAGACAGGCATAGGAGCCATGCAAGGAGTGCACAGGCCAAGCGAAGTCTCAGGGTTGTGGACCTGAGTGAAGCATTGAAGGACTGTTTCTGCAGGTGTGCGCAGAGTCGAAAGGATTCAACACTGAGAAGTGTTGAAAGGTTGCCACAAGGAGTGCGTCCAAGGGTTTTTCTAGAAGACAAAGAGTCATGGGAAGTTTAGAAGTTTGAAGCCTTCAAGGTCATCGAAGGAGCCGAGGGATTCAGGTCTTGAAGTTTGTAAGGAGGCATTGTAAGTTTGCACCGCAGGAGGACGAGATCCGTGGAGAGAAGCACTTTGGTTAATTGTGCAGAGATTCTCAGAGGAAATACGGACGGTTGAAATTCTCGGAGGAGATTTCATGAAATACCGTGAGCCGTTAGATCTCGTGGAGGAGAAGGGGAGATACGGTGAGTATTCCCAAAGGGTTCTAAGCTCAGGAGGAGTAGGACCGTAGATCCATGCCACAAGGGCCGTTGGATTTACACGTGGAAGTCTATATCGGGGTTTCATGGGTGGAAGTCCCGAAAGTCATTGCAATGGAAATCGCGATATTCCGAAACACGATATCCTGATAGCCAAAGGATAGTGTGGGCCACGGAGGAGTCAGTGAGTGTATAGGTGGCACACCATGCAAGGGAACAGCTCGTAACCCTTCCTCCAAACTTCTGTTTGGCTTCTGAAGCCATCACTGTGAAGCTAAACTCGTCCTGAACGACTGCCTTCTGGACGACATCATGCAAGGTTTGAGGCTTCAAGATAAAAACCTTTGTACGCATGATGATGTTAAGGCCCAACACGAATCTGTTGACCTTAAGCTTCTCACTATTCAGATGCGGAGCATACCGGAGCAGCTCCATAAAATGTGCCTCATACTCAGGCACCGTACGACCTCCCTGTCATAAAGCGTTGAACTCATTGAGCTGATGCTCAATGAATTCCTCAGAAAGATACCTCTCCCGAAACCGTTCCTCGAACAGTTCCCATGACACGTCTTCGACGGCCATGTTCAGCTGCGGTAGGAGTATCTTCCACCATAGAAGAGCACTCCCCTTTAGTCGAAAGACCGCCATGTAGACCTTCATGTTGGAGGTATAATCGTGAAGTGAGAAACACATCGCCATATTCTCCAACCATGCTTCGGCGGCTGTGCCGTCCGGGGCACCAAAGAGCTCGGGAAATTTCACCTTCTCAAGTTCACGGTGAAGGCTACCGGTAACGGCCAGTGTGCGTGGCGGAACCTCAGTGGGTGCCAGCGCCCTGGCCTTGTCTCTGTCCCAATGGCTAATCAGAGCCTCGAACATGCGCTAAAAGGATCTCATCATCCCAATAACGACGCCAACTGCTATAAGCTCCTGTTCGAGCACCCGCTCGCCTCCCTGGGGTTGAGACCCCTCAGGCATGGATGCTACTGGAGGTGTCATGCCTCCTCCCCTAGCACCCGTCGTCGGCCTTCGCGGCATTGTCTATCCATGATTACCTCCATACACACAATCAACTCGATCAACAACAATATAATCAAACTAGTCCTGTCAACAAAAGCCATAGCGAATCCCAAGTCACGGGTCGAACCGGCTCTGATACCATATGTAACGAACCGCCTAATTACGAAAACCATTCTAATAACAGTAAATTTTCTGAATATAAAATTCTTTCTACTTTACCAATTAAAATCATACCGTTGCCTTACGCTCGCGTTGGAAGACGTCCGACGCTCCGTGCCGCGTCCCGCTCGCCGACCGAAAAAGGCTCACCGGTACCTCCCAGCCAAACGCTAGGGGTACTCTGCTTCCCCCTTAGCCCCCCGAGCTGCAAAGGGGCCACACAAGAACCAGAGATAGACTAGCATCTCAGCTCGCCTCCATGGTTGAGCTACCACTCCAACACAACTGAGATAAACCCAACTCCTCACAAGCAACCCGTCAAGCCACAATTCGGCAGCGTAACGTTACGCTGACCGTTCTCCTCCCCCTTTCTTCCTTCCTTTCCCCTCCTTTTATAGAATTTTGAGACTGACTTAATTCATAAATCATTAATTAATTAATTTTTAATGACAACCCTCTAAACGTTCTCCGCCGTCCAAGTGTCACTCATCCCTATGGTTCTCCAAAATTAATTTCTTTTTAATATTTAAAAGACTCAATTCCCTCACTTCCTCAAAAATCACTCCTTAAATTACTCCTTAAATTACTCCTTAATCACTCCTTAAATTAATTCTCTCTTGTTATTATTTTATTTTTGAACCCAAAAGATAAATGCGGTTTTTAATCTTTTCAATATATTTTTAAATTCCTAGCTTTTATACTCCCAAACTTTAATAAATTTTATTTCTTCTTTATCATTTAAAAGCCATGGGTTTTCACTTAATTTAATTCCCTCATTACTTTATCCCCTTTACTTTTAAGAAGACTTTAATTAACACCTAGAAGGGTTTTAGTTTACGCCCTAGGTTTATTTTTGTAGAGTCTTTTCTTAGGGATTGTCAAATTTAACTTAGAGATGTTTTAATTTAGGTTTTGTTTTGAACAGGGCGACAATTTAATTAGGGAAGTCGTTTTAAGAATTTTATCAGGCGTTAAGGTCTTAGGGTCATCTAGGTTGTCTCATCATAATCATCCATGCGATGTGCCCTTCAGGACGCACTACGTGCTCCAAGGGTGTCACTCGCCTCGTTTTCTTCTGCTGCGCGACATGCCCTTCAGGATGCACCACGTGCTCCAAGGGTGCCACTCGCTGACTTGCATTTCTTTGCGCGACGTGCCCTTCAGGATGCACCACGTGCTCCAAGGGTGCCACTCGCTGACTTGACGGATTGGTAG
>ML786486.1:429505-460701 GCA_009831015.1 Picea engelmannii | reverse complement strand
CAATGTAGTAAAACATCATGTCATATAACTTAACGCATCATAATCAAGGTTAAGTGGTTCATCATCATAAAAATCCAGATCACTTGCGAGCAAGTGTCCTCAAAGAATAAGTTTTGTCAGTGCGCCAGAGCGGGATGTTACAACTTCATAGTCATATAGGATTAGGGTTAGGGTCTTTGTATGCCTCAACCGTCAAATAGTGTTAAGGTTTTTGACTGTCTAGAATATTCTTGAAATTACACACATCAGTAGCTCCACATGTGTGAGTAATGGGGGATTACATGGCATGTGCTTGGTATCATAGTGGTCAACAAGGTAGGTCGACTTGTAGGGGGCATAAATTCCACATACGAACTCCCATTGAGGTGATTTTCACACCATTGGAAACTTTTTAGTGTGAAGAATTTCATTGAGGGGTTGGAGCTATGATTGAAAAATTTTGACCTCAAAAGTGTTTTTTCATGCCTCGATGTAACTTTGGAAGGTTCTCGGGCCCAAATCACCAAACTAGGACCTAGCCCTAAAATAGGATTTGCAAGTCAATTCCTCCAACGTTTTCACTGAGAAAGTACCAATATAGATGAAAATTTATATAATGATTCATTACAGATCAAATATACTTCATTACATGGAGGTTAACTTATAATGGAGATGCAAGTTTTTAATAAAGATAATGTATGTATTGTTCCCATCTACTTTATTGATTTACAACTTATTTGCTTGCATTTTGTTTATTAAATTTCGAACTACATTAATAATTTTTCCTTTGAAAACACTTGGATCTAGGGTTCACCAGTATATAATATAATATATAGTTTTTTTTTATTGATTATGTGAAATTTCATTTTGATTTGAATATTTCAATCTCTTATCCCTCCATCTTAATCATCAATAATAATAGAAAAATTAAAAACAATATTACATGTTATATTTATTTATCCTTCCTCTTCTAAACCATAATTTTAAATTAAATTGAGTTCTTGATAGAGAAAAACTTCCCCTTATGTCATGTCATCAAACCTAATCTTGTGATACACACACACACACACACCAAGATAGATCCATCTTAACCATAGACCTATCAAGTAGCACCAAGTGGGATGAAATCTCTTGACGTGAATTTGTTTTCTAAAGTGCAAAACTTGAAAAAAGGTTAAAGGTTTTCACCTGGAAAGATTTGATTCCTATCAAAACTTGATAGATCTAGGGTTAAGATGGATCTATGTTGTTCAATAATAGAATGTTTTTTTTAAATATTACATGTATTATTTATTTCTCCTTCCTCCTCTAAACATTTAAAATAAAATTAACTACATAGTAGAGAAACAATTCCCATTCTTATTTCATGTCAACCAACCTAATGTTATATGTTATTTTTGTATCATTATTATCCCATCAATTGAACATGCAATTATCCTATCAATTCACAATTACCCTATCATTTGAACCAAAGAAATTTACAGTCCCATATCAAATTATAGGTCACCTACATTTAAGCAATATTAAAATCACCCTATCAACGACCGTATATGATCCAAGTAATTTCTCATACTTTCAAAATTTAAATCCACATTTTGCTATAGATTTTTAAAATTCATGTATTAATTAATTATCTTAATAATAATTTTTAAATGTATTAATTAATTACCTTGAATTTGTTCGACAATTAAATTGACTTAATTTGATGCTACATTTTAATCATAAATTTATTAGTTAATTATATTAAACGTGTTTGACAATTAAAATGACATTTAATTTGATGCTACATTTTAAACAAAATTATTTTAAAAAAAATCAAAATAAGTTGTGGCAGTTATAGGGTGGTGGTGGAAGCTTTTTTTCTCTCACCGACGCCACTATTGTTGATCATCTTCTCTGTTTAATCACTCCCTCATTGTTTATCATGTTCTCTGTTTTTGCAAAGGTGTGTGGAGGATGACGACTGCCCTGGAGAAAAGCCCTTTTTGGTGTGCTAGGCCTCTTTATAAGAGTTCAAAGTTCATATTAGTTTTTAGAAATTGGAGAATTCAAAGTTCATATTAGTTTTAAGAACTTTAATATAGTATAAAATGAAAAATGGTAAAACATTGCATACCATCTTTTTATTTACATTTATTTTTAAAAAAGTATTGTTTAATATTTTTTTTTTTCTACTTTTATTATATTTTTTAAAATTATAGTAAATGATAATATATATCATGTTATGACTCAAGGCAGACATATATATGGCTAAATTTATATGATATGACTTCAAGGGGGGCATATAAGGGTCTAAATGTACATGTAATGTGTAAATACATATGTAATAGGGTTGACCTAGTGATAAAGGGGCCTCATGTGCAAGTGTGAATAGCTATATATAACATATCATGTATTCATTATTGAGATGTGAATTTTGAAGTATGAATGGTCTTTGGTTAATTGGAGGGGGTTCCCCTATTCTTTAAGGATTTATTGTGTAACTTATCTATATAGGAGTTGTGCTCCATGTTGACATTATGTACATGGTGTATACTTCTGTTATTTGATGATATTTGTAAGCATTTGGATCATAACATTGTACCCTCCTTCAAAAAGATTTGTCCTAGGGAGATGGATATTTTACAAGAGTATACAAGCAACTCAAGGAGAGGTCAATGACTTCTATGGAACAAAATTAACATCGCCTAGAATATGTGTTTCTATACAATATGGATTTCTATAAGATGTATCCTCTATCTTTCATCTTTGCTTGAATGTTGTGCTCTCATGGTAATTATTGTCACTATATCTTTCCTACTTAAGGAAATTTGTTAACCTTTGTTTTGTAGGAACATATATTTCTTGGGTACTAAGTTCACCATGTTTACACCTCTTATGTATTGGAAAGGTTAAGAATTTCCAAAGAATAGAAAAATTTGAAATCCTTATGTGACATTCCTCTTATGAAACAATGATTTGTATCATTTATTCTTTATTACATTGTTCTTTTCAATTTTGTATAGGTGTATTAAGTGAACTATGGTATTTTCATGGTATTTTTAAAATTTGGGTAATTTTTCTTTCATTTATCTAGATAATTAGCTCATACTTTTTGTCATTAACAATGCACACATAGTAATCTATCAAAAAAATATTTATTTTCTTAAAACCTCTTGTTAGTTTTCATCGAAGTTGAAATTATTGCATTTAATTTTCCTCTTTCATGGTTTAAAGAGTCGAGTCAAAACGCCATCAGTTTCATGATCACTCCTTTCAATAACAATAGCCTAAAATAAAGCGCTAATTAAAATTTATCTAGCAACTTTTCTAGGGCTCTTCAAACTCATCTTAGCTTAGGTGTAGAGATTTGGAATATGATTGTGAGAATAAATTTCCAAATCTACTAAACAAACATAAACATTTGAGTTAGGGAGTGAAATCCAATTGTTATATCATCGACTTTGGGAAGCTCTTCTAACAAACGGGTCAAGAATGAGGTCACATTTGGGACAAAAAATTAATCAATCCTTCTTTGTTGGTATTCGTGTCGACTGTCGATTGTACCCCCTATGCTTTGGTATAGTAGGTGGTACCATAGAGGCCATAATATTTTAGACTTTCTACCCAAGGTGACAACAAAGGGAATGTGGTGTTGTACCTAGGATCAGTGTTGGTTAGACTCACTTAGACTCCTTGGAGGGTTTCCCAGTACTCGGTGAGGTAACTTGCACCAGGGTGTTAGTTCGTTAAGCAGGTTCTCAATGTAACTTTCCCACCCACTAAAACTCATCCCCTTCATGCATCGATCCTTAGATGTTGGATTCCATCTCCAATTAGCACTTATTTGTGAGAAGGTTTGTTTGCATGCTTAACTCCTATATTAATTAGTGTGTGCTAGATAATTCAAGTGTGAAAGAGTAACACTATGGTAATCATTATGAGCTTATTGTGATACCAATAGGATACTAGTAATGAAGTATAAACATTGTACTAATTATCTCAAGCTTTGAGATCAAAGGCCCCAAGAAGGGAGTGATTGGTGTGGTACCAAGTTAGTGGTGTGCAGTATATGATTTTATCCCATTGTAAAAACACTTCAAGTTCTTAGTAGATTTCCTTGAACCCTTAGGTTTTCGATTGATGATTTTGTTCCCCTTTAGTTTATGCTTTCCTTTGTCCTTACTCTTTACTGTAAAGGCACTTTGGATGATTTTTTATTGCTTATAAACTATTTATTGAATCTATCCTTTTTTAATAATTTTCTACACAACTTAAATGTAATGTTAGTAATATCATTAGTGGCATTTAAGGTTTAAACACAATTTTCAAAATGAGATAAACTCTTAAAGGTAAACACTACCGAATCTTCCTCCTCTATACTCTTTATTTTTTCTTTCTCTTTCTAGATTTCAACATTATCTAGGAGTTTCTTCTATGCTCCCACATTGTATTCACATTGGATGTAACTTTTAGTCCCATGACCTACTTTTGTGGTCATTTGCTGGACATTAATAACATTATTTTACCTTATCTACATATCTAACAATTGTTAACAACTGACCATGGATTCCTTTTCAATTTCAACAAGTTGTTTGGGATTGAGTCACCCTCTTCCATCTTCATTAGAAACAATACAGACTCTTAAGGTAAAAATATCTAACCTTTTGTGCAAGTTTCATTCATATACTTTAGCCTTGTCCAAACTGTGAAAGAATCCTCTGCATCTTGGACCTGTATCAACTTATCATTTTGTATGGACATATTTATTAACAACATAGCCTCTCTATTCTTCGAGTGAAATACTTATTTCCCATTCTCATCATCAAAGTTTATCCTACCCTTTTCTGTGACCAATCTTAACAATCCATTGCATTGGAATATGGTAATCATACATTGCTTCTAGACATTGAAATTGTGACCATTGGACTTCTTACTAGGGTTCAACGATATATGTAAGAAATGCACTATTTTTTCTGAACAAATAAATTCCAAGCACCAATGGAATAATTTAACTAATCCAAAGAAATCAAAATTCACCTCCAAAAATTAGTTGTGTAGACACATTTCTATACCACCCAACACTATACCTGATGATGCCACATTGGTATCATTCGAACACCACCATTATCTTGTTGGGTTCTAGTAGAATTTTTTTATTTGTTTAATTGACTCTAGAAAACATTTTTTTGTGTAAAAAGTTCAATTAAAAATTATGTTGAAATTGTAAATTAGAAAGTTAGTGTCTTGAACTTCTTAATTTGAGTACCAAGTACATGGAGATGTATTCATCCATATTTTAGGATTTATAGGTGCACTGTCAAATTTTTTTCTTAATTTGAGTACCAAATACATGATGTCACTAGTTAGCTACACTAGAAATAAACCACAAAGATCATTATGGTGATAATGGCATCCATAGGTCCCAACATTTCATCGAGAAGTGACCAATTATCTCTAGCTTTGAGATCAATATCCCTAAGAAGGGAGTGATTGGCGTGGTACCAAGTAAGTGGTGTGCAATATATTATTTTATTCCATTTTAAAATAGTTCAAGTTCTTAGTAGATTTCCTTGAACCCTTAGGTTTTCCATCAATGATTTTGTTTCCCTTTAGTTTCTTCTTTCCTTTGTCCTTAGTCTTTACTGTAAAGGCACTTTTTGATGCTTTTCTATAGCTTATAAACTATTTATTGAATCTGTCCTTTTTTAATAATTGTCTACACAACTTAAATGTAATGTTAGTAATCTCCTTGGTGACATCTAAAGTTTCAAAAACAATTTGAAAAGGAGATAAACTCTTCAAGGTAATCACTACCAAATCTTGGACTTGTAGAAACTTATCATTTGTTATGGACAACTTTATTAACATCATAACCTCTCTATTCTTAGAGTGAAAGACTTATTTCCCATTCTCATCATCATAGTTTCTCCTACCCTTTCTTGTGACCAATCCTAACAATCCATTGCATTGGAATATGGTAATCATATGTTACTTCTAGACATTGAAATTGTGACCATTGGACTTCTTACTAGGGTTCAACAATATATACAAGAAATGAACTATTTTTTCTCAACAAATAAATGCCAAGCACCAATGGAATAATTTAACTAATCCCAAGAAATCAAATTTCACCTCCAAAAATTACTTGTGTAGACACATTGCTATACCACCCTGTTAACTCCTCAAATAAACCGGTAGATTTATTTGCTTGTTTAGGTGATAGGTTGTAACTTCAAGTCACTTTTGAGTTGCAAAACTTAGGTTTCTGTTTTTATCTTAAAAAATAATGTGATCCACGAAGTCTTCTTTTTCAAAATTTTCTTAATTCACTTTCAGCAGCTAACGAATGTACAAAAGTTGACTGTGCACTGTGGAAAGGGTCGAATTTCAACAGTTAAGGTGCACTTTTCATCAGTTAATGCGCTGTTGAAAGTGGTGTATTTCAAAAGGTCCGACAGTCAAGTTCGCATGTGGCGCGCTGTGAAAAGTACATGCTTCCCACAGCTACGAAGCGGTTTTTATAATGTGGCGCGCTGTTGAAAGTGTTTACTTTCTGCAGCTAAGGAGTGTTTTCTACAAAAGGGTGCGCTGTTGAAAGTGTTTACTTTCCGCAGCTAACAGGGGTTTTCGACAGAGTCGCGCGCTGGTGAAAGTGGCAAGCGAACAGTTGATAGAGATGTTTTCCATGAGCTGTTTGTTGTGCACTGAATGTTCTCATTATGAACAACATTTCTCTTTTGACTGACACATCACTTGCCCACCTTGCAAATGGATATAGATCATTCCAAATCTTATCATTAAAAGAGATGTTCATTCAGTGATGATCTGTTGCTGTATTATCAATGCTTCAGGGAATTGTTTATTTGATCTTTCCCTCCCTAATGTAAAAGAGGTTATAAATCATACTATCCTTGCCCATACTCTCTTTGTAAGAAACATTAACAGCAATGTTGAACTTCCAGATTCCGAGTTTAAAATGGGCTGCACAGGTGTTCTCAAAAGAGCTCAGCCAGGTTTTCAGTTTGCAAATGTAAAGGTGTCAAATTCTAGGGTGCCGATGTTAATGCATATCATTATACATGCCAAGTTCCCAATATTACAAAGAACAGGAGATCACGCATCAAGTAATCTGAACAAATCTTGCATGTCCGGTTTGTTTTCGAACAACCAATTTATAGCCATGCGCTCAGCCAAGTCAAACATTTCCAACTAAGCCTCGATTTAAGGAGATTTTCATCAAGCTACAGGGTTTTGCAAGTTTTGTTGACAGCAGATCAATGGCATTTTATTTTGTCTAAAGGAATCCCAAGAAAAGATAAAGGAGGCAATAATTACCCTGCTAAT
Organism: Picea engelmannii; assembly: GCA_009831015.1. Classification (NCBI taxonomy): domain Eukaryota; kingdom Viridiplantae; phylum Streptophyta; class Pinopsida; order Pinales; family Pinaceae; genus Picea; species Picea engelmannii. Next base: position 453,396 of record ML786486.1, on the reverse strand, counting down.
TTCTGGCTTGTCACCCAGAAGATTGGGCAGCAGGCCAAAAAACTTTGTGGATCTATTCAGGAAGACTTGGAATGGCTGACAAGTAAAATATTGCTTTCACAAACACATATAATGTGGTTTCTTCAAGCATAAATGAAACTGAAGAACTTTCTGCTGCTTTGTCACGCTTAAACATGTCATCAAACAGATTTACTAGACACTATCAGAATGCTCATCTTACAAATGTATGCATTCCAAACTATGGCATGGATTGGTATACCATCAATCCTGTGTTTCCATCCATGGATGGCAGTTATATGGACACCAATACTCTGACTGATTCATTTGATGATCCTGCTACTGTATCAACAGTTGGTTCTGTTAGCATGGATTCAAGATCTGATATTAATGGGGTGCATGGAGGAAGATCTGGAAGCACTGCAGATCTACACAATTTGTATAGATTAAATGGCCAAGTGGAGGATAAACTTCACATGGAAATACAATGAAGATTGAAGAGCARCAGTTTATGGAAGAAAATGGCCACCAGGCATACCATCTAAGACACAGAGGACHRTTTACAGCTTTGAATTGCAAATGGAAAGAATGATACTTGWACTTKMAGGGMMCTTTTCAATCCCTTCCCGAGCTCCAAATGAAKATMTGAAARYACCRTTGGAAAKMTTAGATTCTCTAGATGTYAATCGACTATTYATACAKGAAAAAHRKATTTTTATTGACYGAGAAATTYGATTTTGAAAATCTRCCCGCTTTCAACAGYRCAAATCGATATYTTATGACCCGTTAGYTGTTGAAAGTGYCGACTTTCCRCAGCTAAGGAGCRTTTTTCACRGGCTRTGCRCTGTGGAAAGCCTGTCACGGCCARAATSTTACRATTTTCRCCCAGATCRTAATTTTTTKCATGAGAATGAATTRAAACCYCTTMTRAGGCTTGATTAWTGAATTATCAAATCTATTTAATCAACTACTTTTGGAAAATGATGAGAAGAAGAAGAATTCTAATCACATTTGGCATCTTTTCAAAGGCAAAATTTCAGGGATTGTTTGTTCATCTCAACCAATTCGAATTTGTCTCTCTTGGAGAGTCAACATCCAGCCTTGGGAGGTTATCCAACACTACATCATCAATCAACAAGAGAGAAATCTGGGATTGACCTCATTTTGGAGATCATCCCTCATCTTTTGCAATTAGATTTTGACTTACTATTTTTAGCTGATCTGATCCACATTTTTAGGATATGAGAACACCTTGTAAAAGCTATAAAGCTACATTCTGAAGACTAAGAAGGGGTTCAATTTTGAGTGATACCATACTGCTACTGTAATCACAGACTTATTCTTATTATACAGAAAATTACAAGCTTCTTTCAGTGGTGTTTGTCATATTTTCTCTTCTTATATTTGATATCTTATGAGTGAGATTCTTTGTTGATGCTCATTCAGTCTGCATGTGACTGTCATCTCATTTGTTGACTGATTTAGCTAATGATCATAAGTTATTTCTTTGGTTGTTAAATCCATTGTACTTGTTGGTATGAAGTATAATCTGATTCAATAGCCCTTTTTCCCTTACATTCAATCAAACTTTGTCTGACTGCATTACTAGAAAGCCTTGTGAGATTTTATATTACTAGACAGTCTTGAATACACAGTTCAGTGCGTAGATATTCATCTTGATCCACAAACCATTTCAATTATTTAGAAAATTGCTTCAAAAAGAGTTAGTTACCAGGCATCTCCGACTTACAGCCTAGGAGAGTTTCCTAGAGTGATAACACACCCGACACTATACCTCATGATGCCACATTGGAATCAATCCAACACCACCATTATCTTGTTGGGTTCTAGTATAAATGTTTTGTGTGTTTAATTGACTCTAGAAAATAATTTTTTGTGTAAAAAAATCGATTAAAAATTATGCTGAAATTCTAAATTAGAAACTTAGTGTCTTGAACTTAAAATTTTTTACCTCTTTCATAGAGTTTCTGAGATATAGTCCTTGAGAATTTACATCCTTAGGGATTATATGAAATATAATAAAAAAATATCAATAGTAGATGATATTTGACTTCTTAACAACCCTAATCCACTAGGCATTTCAAGAGAAAAGATATCAAGATTACGCCACAAGTTTCAACATTCTAGGGAAATATTATCATGCATAAACTAGTGTGAAATTCACCTTTCGTCATTAATGGTTTTATAGGACATACATGCAAACATATATTTTTCATATCTATCTTCATTGAGCGAGGGAAATTCAAGTAGAATAGAGGAAAGTGAGACATCTAGTAGGTCTAACAGGAGGAGATCAATTAGAAGTGAGAAGATCAAAAGAAAATTCCATAGACGCATGGATTTTTTTCTTGTGAAAGGGGGATCATGTTCTTATGATAATGAGAGAATAAACAACATTGAGGTTCCCTTGATCTACAAACATATAGTGAAACGATGGGTATCGAAGGATCTTCATGAAATAAACACTAATTTTTGTGTAAACAAAAGGATATACCGGATTGCTCCATCGTCATTACATGGTTTGGGGATATTTTCCATGTATGACATAAGGTCTATTACGTTGAATTAAATGAATTGATGGAGTAAGTCAGACCCTATTATATCTACAAAGATTGGATACAAATAGTCCAATATACAAAAACTATGTGAAGATATGGCTTGGCTGCAAATTATATACAGCTAAAAGACAATGGTAAAAATAAAGGAGAAACTATCTATATTGATGGAAGGACAAAAGATGTATGGAATATTGCAGGGTTTATAAACAATACACGACCCGCGACCACAAATAAACAACCCAATTGCGTATTTGAGGGGCGTGAAGGAAGCTGTGTATTCCTATGTGCAATAAAATCAATAGTTGCAGGGGAAGAGTTATTGATTGATTACAATTTGAATCGAATAGATACATACATTGCTATTATTGGGGAGGTACGTATATTGATTTACCCAAATTGTAAGCAATGACTCTTATATTTTATGATTTTCATTATGTTCTTTACGGTGTTAATCCATTTGGAGAGCTTCGGTCTATTTACTTAGGGTGGCATATTTTTGTTATCAACAATAACATTCCTCCTTGGAGGTCAATAATGAGGGAGGATGTCTCATACATTTGAATTTATTTCTCATCATAATTATCACGGTTCTAATTGTACTTTAATGTGGTAGGTTGATCATGGTAAATCAAAAGCGACCTCAAAACAGGTAAACGAACAACAATTTTTTGAATTGCTTTTAATGTGCATTTTATTTTTGTGGCGATCAATTATTTTATTTGTTTACATGACTAAATTATCATTTATTTTTTTGAATATGTAGTTGGAGGTCCATAATGTCGATGATTATTGGCTCGGTGAAAGGGATTTGTATGAATCCCCTGACCCTATGGTTTTAATTAAAAAAAATATCAATAAAGAGAACAAGGAACTAGCTCACTTGTTATATATTCTAGATTAAAATCCTAAGGTCGAATAAAGGATCATAGAAGTTATGCCAAGGATTAATACATATAAATTAATAACCATAATTTCAAGTGGTTTTATTTTTATGCCATAAGATCAATTATGAAATCTTGATTTTTAACTTTCACATTATCTAAGCGAAAAAATGTTTTCTTTCTTATATAGATTTTTTGGATCATATTGACCTCGACATGCATGGTGTCGATAGTATTGGCATTTCATAGACACCATAGGGTCCCAATTTAGGCCCTTGTAAACATTCCAATACACAACTATTAATATCTCCACCTTCCACACCATTAGGTGGGAGCCACGACACACACACCCAGGAAGCGACGACATAGGTAGGCTCTGGAGGTTGTAACAAAGATGAGGTTGATGATTTGACCAACTATATGGTTTTTTTTTCTAAAGAAAGACATGTGATAAGCACGGGGACCCTTAAGGGAACATTTATGGTCAACGAGGAAGGGATTCCATTAAATCAAGTTAAAATCCTAGGTAATTTTTTAAATTTTAATTGTTTCATGTTCTCTATGTAGACAAATATAAATCATCTAAATTATTATTTTTAAATTAATAATCATACAATATTTTTTCGTGTAGGGAACAATGATTTTTATAGGTCCTTGGAGAATAAGGCGTTGCTGATTTTTGGGCGCACCATATGGTAGAGGTGGAATTATGAGAAATACAACCTTAAAAAAGAATTGATGGATTATCTTGAAATCCTTTTTGGTGTAGACACATTTAATCATACCTTGGCCACCGTCGCAACTGGCCAATATTTAAAATATATGTGAGAAATATATAGGAAGAAATTGAAACAAAATGATAGGTACGAGAACCCTATGATGATTCCAGAGAGGGAGTCAAAGGCCCTCATTGAGGATGAAAAAGAGAATTAATTGACAGATGAAGGAAAAACACCCTCTGATCCTAGAAGGTAAATTACAATTTCAATTCAATACCTTCAATTTTTTTTAGATGTAAATAAAAGTGTGTTATATGTTAACATACTTGAAACTCTTGATGATAGGTTGACTGACACGTCAAAGGAAACAAAAGAAATGATTTTCAAATGTGGCCAGCATAGGCTAGGCCAGGGAAGCTACTTGAAGTTGGAGTAACGAATTATAAGTACCCAAATATATTATTTGTATCGCCTTCAAAATTTCAGGTAATTGCAGTCAATAACATTAAAAATACATACTCTTATGCAATGCAGGGTGACGGGTTGGGTACTGAAATCATGGAGGAAGACCTCCAACTTGGTTACAAGTACGACTATAAAGTTGTAGTTGAACATCAAAAAATCTTGGGGCAGTTACCAAGAACCACTTTGCAGGATAAGGTAAATAAAATTCATTCCACATTAACCTTTATTATTAATATAATAAAGTCATGCTTGATATCATTGATAAATTTAATGTGTTACAACTTTGTTTTAATTAGGCGAGCAACATTGTCAACCAACCCACTAGTATTGGAGAGAAATGCATTGATAGCGGTTTGCAACCAAAAGATGGTTCTCCCGTGAAGTCCCAATCCACTGGGCTACATCCCCACGATGGTGCTATGACCGAGGCATGTGACAGTAATATGGTTGTATTTTAATCATATACTTAATAATTTCGTAGTTATACATTTTGTACTTCTATTTTTCTTACTTATACATTTATGATTGTCTGTATAAAGTTTTTGGTCTCAATGGCAGAAAATGTTGTACTTGATGTTCGTACATTTAAAGAGGAGAACGTGGGGGAAACCATTCCAATGGTCCCGACCAGTGCACTAGGTAAATAATGACATCACGGGTATTTTTTTAATATGACTGAACTAGTTCAATGATATTTAAAAATTGGCCATCTAAATTTCATATTTTTTGTTTTTATACGTGATGCCTCATCACAACTTCCTCCATTACCCGTGATTACCCCATGACTAGGAGTGCTCTGTGTGAGAGAATGAAATAACAATCAGATTTTGAAAAGAACCTAGAGAACGAAGACATAGATATTGATGAAATGCTTAGGAATTTTAGACCTAAGAAGAAGAGGTCGGCTAAAACTAAATGATGATATACAATATTTTGATAACTATTTATAAAATATATTTTCTATGAGATACATTTTTGTACTTGTTGGATCACCAAAATGCCATTCTTTTACCAATCTTTTACTTCACTTTTCACCATATTCCCCTTTCCTGCAGCCTTACATTAAGACCATCTTCATGATTACATAATAGTTTAGACGTATTATTTTCCAAAGAAGTCATTTTAGTATTTTGAGTGAGTTTATTATTAAATATTGGAAAAATAACATGTTTTCACTTATATATCAAAGTGGGACATGAGTTATATGATGTTAATAGGTGCATTTTAATATTCCAACCAAGTCATATGATGGAATATAATAAAGCCTATTTTCACATCAATTTACATTCTCTATTTTTAGATGTAAAGTGCTTTAGTGTAGTGTATGACGTTATGGAATAGTTGTTACTTTTATCTTAGGATAATTGAGCTCACTCCAAATCGATCAAGGAAACATTTTATTTCATTGTAAACAGTTTTGAATATTGGTATGTATATATGTTTTTTTTTTTGTAAATATTTCAATATATTTATATGTTGGGTATTGGGGTATTGAGAGTGATGTGAGAGAGGAGGGGGGGGGGGGNGGAGTGACATCAGAGCTTCTGCCTTCACGTGGTTGGCCCTGTTCAATAGAGAATAATTTATTAGATCTATTTAATATTGGATAAAACCTCCCTCGGTCCAATAGAGCAACAACAAAGTCAATGTTGACTTTGTTGTTGGTACTTCAAATCAAGGGAGATAGTTTGATAAAATATTATACGTGCAGCTCAAATATGTTATTCTCGAAACCAAGAGGAGTGCATTTAGGTATGTTTCGAAACTCTCATAAAAATGCATCTTAGACTAAATAATGCGCTACAAATATGACTTGTATTGATTTTGTAGATATTTATGGAGGTTGACTGATTTTGGTAGGTACTTTAAGATCTTTCTTCATCGAGTGAGGGAATATCAAGACAAATAAAGGGTCATACAACTAAAGAGAAACACGCAGGGGAAACTATTCCAACTATGTCGACTAGTTCATCAGATCAGGTGTGATTTCTCCTTTAAGCATAGTCTATATAGCCATCAGTTCTGGTTATGTTTAATGTTTATGAATTGTTATGTGATTATTTATTAATGCACTGTTTTCTATGTGATAATTTATTGATATGTATCATATTTTTAGTACTTTTCATGTTCTCGCCTTGCATCCATTAATGGTAGATATGAGTCCATTTATATTGAGTGAAAGAAACCTTAGCTTCCTATATGGATTGATGAAGCGTTCATTCATGAATCTATTTCTAGCGCATACAATGGAATGGCTATAACTCTCACAACTAATCTCAAGAGCATGCAAAGGTTTCATGAATATTGTAAAGACATTGCGATAAAAAAATTGTACTTTGCAGCAAGATGTTGAAGAATCGATATTCAATATTGAACATATTGCCTTGAATAATACTTCATATAATGTAAAGATTTTTATGAATCGATGTTGAAGGTTGATAGGATTAATGGTATAAGTATGACTTGATTTAGTGTATGTATTTTGAAGGACTCTTTGAGCAAGAGAAAGAAATAATTTTTTTATGTGAGATTCATCACAAAAGTTTAATTTGTTTTTTGGTTTACTTTATGTTTCAAAAATTTGGATTCACAAGCTCATTGTCATTGGTTCTCACCCACTTGGACTTCTTAAATCCATCACATTTTGTTGTAGTTTCACTTTAAAAAATAAATTTTGTTTCTTCTCCTTTGTTATGCAGGAACATTTTATACAAATGCATTCTAACAAACTTTCCATTTTTTCATTTCAAACATGTATATGCATTTTGGTTAATAGATCAACAAGAAACAATATGGTTATTTAAATTGTTCGCTCTCTTGTCATGTCAAAATCATGTCCTTTCACTTCCATTAGTCCTTTAAGAAAATTTTGGAATCCTTTAGTAGTGCACCATTAGCATCGATAGCCCTTTTGCAGACTTAGTAAAAGAAATATGGGCAACAGATCTGATCACCCTTACAACATGTTGAAATATGAGATTTCCTATGAGACTTGGGTGGATGCAAAGAAGGAATTACATAACACTTGTGGGTTCATTTGGAATTGGGATAGAACCTTTNCCATGTACACATGCCCTATATGGATCCAGCCATTTCAACAATTATGATAAAACATCATGTTTGGAGCTTGGTGTATGGACTCACTCACTTACATGGCCACTTTTGACACACCGATTTATTATTGACATGCTTGAATTCTACATCTAATTTGATCTAAATATCTTCTTAGACCTCATTTCAAGGGCCTTTCTATACTTGCAACAGAAAATATACCTAATGTATGAGCCCAAAATATAGGAAATGGTGATCTTGATTCTTTTGAGGTGTTTTCACATGAGAAAAGGTTAAAATATGATACAACAATCAATCCAAAAATAAATGAAGTAGGAAAATCTCTTGACAACTTGTAAAAATGAGCAAGGCCTAGCAGTAGAAGGGCACGGTACTTCCATGAAAAGTGTAATGAAGAAAATGGCTCTGATTATGACAACCTATGTGTCTTGGAACACAATTTTTACTTGATCTAAATACTGAGGGGAGTAAGGGTTGTGTCGACCTCATGATAGCCTTAACATCAATAGTCACAATCCAAGGTACATTCTTGTAGCAGCAAATTGAGTAGTAAGAAGCTTGGAGATAAAAAAAATTAGTCAATGCTTCATTAGTGAACCTTTTTGTGGTATGAAGCAAGGAAACTCCTTGTCATTTTTAAAGGATTATGAGAATAGGAAATTTTTAACATCAATGAGAGAGATAGTTCATCGCTATTCATCATTCCATCTGATTAATATATCCTTGATTGAGAGATAATTATACATCAACTTGTTTTTGACTTTTTCAACTACAGGTCCTCTATCTCTTAATGATGACATGCATTCCAATCTGTGTGATTATGGAAATAAATTGTATCTCACATCCAAGTTTGATGCCCCGGGGCATGAAAAATATTTCCACAGGAGTAAATATGCCAATCTTTAAAACTTAGTGAAGAAAGGCATATTCAAGGACTATTTAATTATAGATTTGTTTCCTTTCATTAGCCAAAATTGTCGACTATGGGGCGAATCATCAAAATAAAATTTAAGTGGGCACTCTTCTAGCCTATTCCAATGCTATAATTCTTATTTTCCTACCCTAATTTTGGATCACCTTACTTATATTTGTTGAGTAGATTGATTATATAATTTATGTACTCTATATGTTGGGTACTTTTCAATTATTTTTCTTCTTACTCGGCATGTTGCTCATCATTCTATTGTTCAAGTTGCTCTGAGGTTGTCCTTTATTCTGATCTTACTTGTGAAGCATGGTTATGATTAATGTTGTGATGATCAAACAAAAGGGTATAAAGGGTACTATTGATTAAGTTTTGTTAAGGAAGGATTCTAGGGTTCTCAAATACTCTTGAGAAGAGCACTTGACCCCATGTAGGAGTCAAATGTTACCCACTGTGTTTTTGGGCACAAAAAGGTTTTCTATAGTGATGATGGAATTGTGTAATGGTTATCATATTCCTCATCGATTGTGATAACAATGACATTCCTACCCTAAATCTCTTTGATACCATTTTGTTTTATTTTTTATATTTTTTGAAACACTTACAGGTTGTTGGTATTCTAACATCCCCAACATCGTTGATATAGAATACACGTTGGAAGACTGATGCTACCTTATGTCGATATCCGACATTCCTAGTGTCATTTTCATGGCATCAACATCATTGATATAGAATCCATGTCGGAGGACTGAGGTTACCTTCTATCGGTTGTCTAACGTTCCTATCATTTTTGTCATGGCATCAACGTCCCAGGTGAAACATCGTTGATACAAATTAGACCTCGAAAGACCAACACTACCTTCCTTCGACCGTTCGACGTTCCTAGCATTGTTGTCATGGTGTCAACATCGCAGGTGATACATTGTTGATATAGCGTACACGTCAGAAGCCTGACAGTCTGTGGCGTCGTAGGTGAGACATCCCGGTGTCGTTGTAGAGATGTCTGTATTGGGATTGGATAGTGAAGTCTGAGACAACACGTGTACACATGCAATGTCACAACAAAGACGATATCTGTGTCATCGAAAAACCAACATCATGTGAAACGATGTTTGAGGGGGTATGATGTTTGTCGATAACCTGATAATAGAAAGTGGAAATTGCTATGAACACCGGATTGGAATTGGACCCAAATGTACTAGTGATACTAACTATTATTCAACAAGGCCCTACTCAATTGGACTATCAAGATAAGAGTACAATACTAATTAATGAATACATGTCAATGCGTCGTATTGGTTGGAAAAGGAAGTTGGACACCCTCCCTAGTGACCCAAATAATATCCCATGAAAGACACTAAAATTTAAATTCCCTCACACATAAATCATACAACAAGCACACAAATATTCATAAAACAAAGAATACAGATATTTGACCCTGGAAACACAACCAAGAATACTAGAACAAGTAAGAATTTACTATTCTTGGGAAATTCATTACAAAGGGTGATACATGCACGCTCATAAATACCATGCATATTTAATCACTATAAAACAATTACATATATTTGTGTATTAGAGACACCTTTTCTCATCCTGGACATGATCCTTGACTCCTTCATCCTCCAATCTTGATGTAGGTTGTACTCTTTGAGTTTTCAACTCTACTATTTCACTTCAATATTCCCAAGTTATCTTTTCATCTCCCCATTGATGTCCTTATTCATTGTAGCCTAAATTTTTAATGGGATTCGGTTGGAAGTATAACCTTCACAATGGTGGATTTCAACTTCCGAGGAAATTTTATCAAGTTTTCAAAAAAAACAATTACATGATTTTTACAAATTTATAAGACGTTTGACAAGGATCTAATTTGGATAAAGTTTGGTAGGACCAAATAAGTGTTCAAGAGGGGTTCCAAAGTAAAATAGGAGCACCAATGTTGGTGTGTTACTTCATCCACACCGACACCTCCATCATACGATAATGCTCTCTCACATTAAGTAGTGTATGTTACACACTTTGTAGCATTAAATAACATGCTGTTACTCTGCATTAGTGCACTACATAACATCAACCCAAACAAATTTGGCTAGTTTCTATTCTTATTCTTAATTCTTTGAGTTTTGTATTTCTCACACCTCCTTGTGTTTCTACTACTTTCACATGACTTACCTATAGGCACTGTAGCCTCATAACTCAAGAACCTAAACTAGCTCTTATAGGTCACTTGATGCAGCTCACAAACCTATAGCAATTCTAAAACCTATAGGAATATACTTTGCATTTGAAATGCACAACATAACTCATACTCAAACATGTAATAGACAATTGATTTACTATTTTTAAGACTAAAATAGAATAGTTTAACTAAAACAGCAAGAACATAAACAGATTGTGAATCCTTTCTTTTATTATTGATTCAGAATGCCCCTTATTACAATGTAATCAAGGAATACATTTTTCTTACCACACTAGAACTATTGTACAATTCTTATGCATATTATACTATCTCTTCTTGATATCATTCTAGGTGGTCGTCCCAGTCACTTCAAATCGACCAGATGAAAAGTCTTCCTTTCTTATAGCTCAAACCAACCCCAACATATTTCTTCTTCATCTTTTTATGTTGTTTATGTTAGTTGATTTGTTTCCTCTACCATTGGAAAGATGAATAATCATGATTGTTCGCTTCCCATCTGTTTTCCCAATTCAGTTTCGTTTCCTCTTCTTTCACCAATGATTTCTCCTTGGCACTTAATCTTCAAAATATATGTGGACGGAATTTTGAATCAACAAATTGAGTATCAGAATAAATATTTTAGCATAAATTATGTAGTGTGCAGTTGTAGCGAGTTACAACACAAATGTTGTAGCTGTAACGACCTCCTCATTACGACAACAACTCTGAAAACATGTGCAAATTGTTTTTTGTTTATGGTGTGTGCAAGCATGTAGAAGTAACAAACACACTTGACTCTACGTCGCCACTCGACAACCCACAAGACGCAACCACGATGTTCATCACAAGAAGACTGAAGGCACACAATGAGTAACTGCAACAATATACGACCATAGGCATAAGGCGCACAACACAAACATTAAGACATACTGGGGGTGCACAGTAAGAACACAGAGGGAAGAATCCATGGTCTTAGGGTTACTATTTCTACACAGGAAAGCAGGGCGTTTAGTCTTATGTCTTCTTGAAAGAAGATTAGATAGGCTCCTAGCTGACTGCTCAGGCAGAAACTAGTAACCCGACATAGAACAAGATGCAAGCAAGACGAACACAACAAGACGACCCCGACATATCATAGTGACAACAAGAAATAAACACCCCTAGACATAAGGCATACAACTAGCAGCTGTAAGCAGAAAATGACACCAGGTGCTAAGTACAGTACAGTCACAGATGGAAGAATCCAACAATAGAGTTTACTATTTCTGCACAGAAAAGCAGGGCTTTTAGTCTTATGTCTTCTCAAAAGAAGATTAGACAGGCTCCTGGCCGACTGCTTAGGCAGAAACTAATAAATATTTTAGGGAGTCACAGTAGTAGAAACTGTGCCTTTAAACAACCCGAGACTACTGATACGGCACTGGATTCTTTACACAGAAAAATCACACACACATACATATATACTAAGGTTACATGGAGGTGTCTATATCCCGCCCGACACAAGCAGACCCGCAATGCAACTAACTGATTACAATCAAGTACAACATAAATAAGAAGAACAATTACACCCCTTACGGAAGGCGCGTGACTAAAGGACTCCGACAACGAAACCCAAGTACAACATTGTTCAAATGAATCAACACCCTCATTACTAACTCCAAGTAATTTATTGTACGTAAATCCAGGACATTCCACCATGTATGTCTTATCAATATCAATAGTTTACACTACGTTATAATAAGATAACCATATCATTTCATTTCTAATTACAATAACATTGAAATAAAAATAATGGTCATACATTTCAACTCTAACCTTGCAATTTGTTTATATGGTAAGAACAATGCAATTTCATATTTCAACAATATATTACAATTATGAAATTTATAAACAATTATTCAATGACATGTGTATGCCATAACATTCTTCCTTTACCTATTGCAAGTCCATAAGCTTTAACATCAGACATTCCATCCATTAATCATTCCAAGCACCCTAATAGCCTTAGCCTTAGCTTGGCCCAAGCATTAACATAACAAATCAGTGCCTTTCACTTCATTACGTTCTATTAAATTAATATTCCCTAACATAACATTTCATTCCGCTACATTATTTCGATAGTTACCTTAACATTGCTACCTTCTAAAGCCATGATTATTTTAACGATACTACTATCAACACCATATTACTTTTACTAATATCGCTTTAACAATTATTACAACTTTCATCCATATTACCTTAACCATTATTACCATTAAAACAATAGAACTAGGCAGCGGTAATAAAACCACTTACTTCCAATAGAATAAAACAATTTCCATATTCATGAAAGGGATAAGCATATCCTTCCCAGCAATAGCATTACTAGACAACTGTAGTACAATATGTAATAACTTATGTGTGGTTGAAGATAGTTGTAATATGGACCAAACTACTCCAATAGAAACAACATATTCGCAGTGATGATTACACATAATGTATCAACATTGATTACATATAGATATATGACAAGGATACATATGTATTTTAAAATATCATTTAATTTGAAGGTACTCAATCTTATTGAAATTTATATTGAGTTCTGAGCCATGTTGAAAATTCACCAATTCCTCTACTTTGAAGATTACGCCAACACATCTATATAGTCAAGTTGAATACCTTCATAAAGGACAATGAGAATATCTTTCCTGACATACTTGATCCAATTAAAAATAAACAAAAACGTTGACATTAACTGAGTATTAAAATTAAACCTCTTTTTACAAATATTTTCAACCCTACATCGCAGATAGTAACACATAACATGGTACATCAATATGGTTCGTTCAAATTGTCAATAATCTTTTCTAAACAAGTTAAGCTTATCAACACTTACTGGAGTCTACTGGATGTTTGCAGCTAAATAGGCGTGAATTTTGAAACGGAAGCTCGCAGGCCTGACAGGAGTGGTGGAAGGCGTTTAAGGTTTAAACTTACAATTAGAGAATCTTGCGGGTCGGGCCGAGTTTGGCGGGGTGTCAAGAGCTCATTACTAAAACATAGTGGAGGATACGCCAGGGAGCACAGAGTTATTTTTCACGACATAGTGTAGCTTGAGAGCAAAGTCGAGTTCCAACAAGGACTCGGGTGTGCCTTGACCGCTAGCTGGAGGAAGGAGTGTGGGTCTGCACCGTCGACCGCGCAGACAATCGATGTTATGACACCGAACACAATCCTGTGAAGCACGGAGGCTATACACATAGAGAGAATCGGTTAGGGGCATGAGGTCTGGCCTGCTGCCATATGGTGGTTGCCATTCAGACGTGCATACCAGTCAGGTTTTGGTGCCTTTGTCACCAGTCCACCGCGTGTCCCAGGACCACCATTACGGCGAGGTTACGAAAGGGGTAGCAACACGTAAAAATGGGTTTTGACTGTCAACTAAGCAACAAAGTGTCCATAAGGGAATCTAAAGCCTGCGCAGGAAGAAATCATTAGGCTGCCAGGAATTTGCTGCGCGTTATCATTGCTGGGCACGACGGAAAAAATGAAAGGTAAATTGTTAAGAAGGAGAGGGTATGGACTGTACCCAGCAACCGTCGTAGCAAGGGAGAAGGATCACAGTTCGGAATTCTACCAAGTCTGAGAGCGAAGTGTCCCCAGGGTAACTGTCAGGTTCAAGGTCAATGAATTCAGGTAGGTTGCAGAGTACATGAGGTCATCATTGTCAGTTCAAACCCAACTACACCACGAAAATTTTTGAACACAGAAATAAAAATAGAAAAATTCCATCATCGATTATAAAAATTTCATTAAAGAAAAAAAAAACTTCACGGCAGAATTCTAGAACCTAAGTGCATGGCAGTCGGCTGGAAACAATAATGCCTCACATACCTGTAGGATCAATCTATTCGGACAGGGTCTTCAGGAAAAGTAGTGAATAACCAGTTTAGCGTTGTTTTTTTTTTGGTGTAAAAACCCGCATCCAGAAGGCGACAGAACCGTATGTGCCCAGACAGTTATGGAGTAAGGTGAGAACTGCCTTTGTGTTTGCTCTACCAAGGTTTCGGATCCGCTTGGTTAGACTTAGACATCTAATCTAGAATTCCAGGAATTGATTTGACACAGGGCAATCCCGTCTTGAAACTCAGGCAAAAACTCTGAACAGAACCACACTACAGGTACGTAAACTATAAACAATAGGACGCGTTACAGTCACGTGGACTCTCAATAGAAAAACACATTACAGTCCATTATAAAGTGAAATGACCTCGCATAAACTACATCACGTAAATCCTATCCTGAGGATTCCATTACTTAAAATTACAGCATGCCAATTTTAAACAAATGCATTTTAGACATGCCACTCCAATAAAAATCAGATATACTTCATCAAGATCAGATTCGGATATTTGAGGTCCGTCACAAAATCAAACAGGGTAGAGGATCAAATTTCCTGGGTCAGAATCCGCATGCATTCACAAGTAAACACGCCTACAGATCTATTCATACATCCTACACAATCTATTAATATAACGAGCGTACCTTTTTCCTTTTCGACCGCCTTGATTGATGTCCGTGCCTCGATTGGTGTCCCGCGCTCCTTGCCGCTCTTGCTCGCCGACCATAGTGACCTCACCAGTACCTCCCAGCCAATCGCTAGGGGTACTCTGCTTCCCCCTTAGCCCCCCGAGCCGCAAAGGGGCCACACAAGATCCAGAGATAAGACTAGCTTCTCAGCTTGCCTCCAAGGCTGAGCTACCACTCCAATACAACTGAGAAATTCCCAACTCCTCACAAGCAAACAGTCAATCCTCAATCCAACAGCGTAACGTTACACTCACTATTCCCCCTTCTTCATCCAATTTTCCCTTCTTTTATAGAAATTTGAGACCCACCTACTTTCCTAAATCATTATTAATTTAATTTTTAAAGAAAAACTTCTAAAAATTCTTTGTCGTCCAAGTGTCATCATCCCCATGTTTCTCAAAATTTTATTTTCCTTAAATTTATTAAAAGACTCAATTCCCTCACCCCCCCCTATAGTCGCTCCTAAAATTACTCCTAGGGTTCCTAGATCCCCTCTCATGCTTTTAATAACTTTCCTAAAATGAAGTTGTTGATTTTTAGTAACTCCTTAATTGTTGATTCCCTTTTGCTTTTTACCCTATGTCCCCTACCTTTCTTTATTAAGTTTCCTTTATTACAAGTTTCCTTATTTCTATTATTTATTCCTTTCTTTTTTTTTTTCTTTTAAACCCAAAAAGATAAATGCTCTTATAGATCTTTTCATTATATTTTTGAAATCCTAACTTTTATACCCCCCACACTTTAAATAATTTTATTTCCTTTTTATAATTTAAAAACCATGGGTTTCAATTAATTTATCTCCCTCATTACTCTACCCCCCCCCCATTATTTAAGAAGACTTTAACTAACACTTAGGAGGGTTTTAGTTTACGCCCTTATGTTTATTTTTGTAGGATCTTTTCTTAGGGCTTATCAAGATTTTATCTTAGAGATGTTTTAAATTTAGGTTTAGATTTGAACTGGGCGACAATTCATTAGGGGAGTCATTTTGAGAATTTCTTCAGGTGTTAAGGTCTTTAGGGTCACCTAGGTTTGTCCCATCATCACCATCAATGCGACGTGCCCTTCAGGACGCACTACGTGCTCCAAGGGTGCCACTCGCCTTGTTTCTTTCTGTTGCACGACGTGCCCTTCAGGATGCACCACGTGCTCCAAGGGTGCCACTCATCGACTTGACTATTTGGTAGACATCTATAACCCCTGGAGTCAACACTCCGCCAGGTGAACTTGTGGGAGACTAAGGGCTCTAAGGAATAAGGCCCTCACCTTATTGTGCGCCCCTTAGAATCATCGTGAGCGACTGTCGCAGTCTGCCCTCACGGTATCATGGATCCTCTCGAACTAGGTAATCGTTAACCTATAGTTCAAGCCACAACAGGAGTTCTAGTAGGCTGTGGCAGGGCTGTTGTCCACACCTCTCCCTCAACCTCTCTGGAAATCGTGTGTGGCCCCTTTAATCCATATGTGAGCCTGGTCGGCAAGCTATCATCAGCCTGCATCATCAACACTCATGTCAGAAATGTCAACATCAAATCATAAAATCAATGAAACATCAAAGTAAATATATCAACCCAAAAGCACACTCCCTGACTCAGTCCAGAGTCCAAGGGGGTTCTACCGATGCCTCTGCATCCTCAAGGTCAAAAACCCTGCACACTCAATAAAACTGAGTCAATAGCACCTATCTACATCAAATAGTAACACATCATGGCATCTGTCAATCGCATCATAATCAAGTATAAATGGTCTAACATCATAAAAGTCCAGATCACTTGCAAGCAAGTGTCCTCAAATAATAAGTTTTCTCAGTGCGCCAGAGTGGGATGTTACATACACCCCCTCTTAGTCTAAACTTCGTCCCGAAGTTTCTCAGTATAAATGCAGAAACAAAGTATCACAGTATCATAAGTATATCTATCAAACTAAAACGGAAACTGCTGACGCATATCATATGCATCCTCCCAGGTTGCCGAGTGCAGACTATAACTGTCCCATTGGACCTTGACCTGATCGATTGTTCGACGTCGTAACTGTCGAACGCGATGATATAAGATGCGGACAGGCTCAGCCATGAGCGCTCCCTCGTCCGATACCTGGAAGGAACTCAGGTCAATCACATGTGTAGGATCACTAATATAATGTCTCAAAACAGATACATGAAAAACATCGTGCATACGCCTCAAAGAATCAGGCAAGGCTAGTCGATAGGCCACGGGCCCCTTTCTCTCCACAATCTCGAAAGGTCCCATGAACCTAGGAGAGAGTTTAGCTCCCTTTCCAAACTTGATCAAACTCTTATGCGGTTTAACCCACAAGAAAACTCGGTCACCGACCCCGTAACTACGGTCGACTCGGTGCGCATCGGCATAACTCTTCTGTCGATCCTGTGCTTCTTTAATCCTTTTTCTTATGGTTTTCATCTGCTCTTCCATTTCTTGGATCGCTTCAGGTCCCACCAGGACCCTATCCTCAAGCCGATCCCAACTCAAGGGTGTCCGACACGGTCGCCCATAAAGGAACTCAAAAGGCGCCATCTTAATGGTGCTCTGGTAACTGTTGTTGTAAGCGAACTCTACTAGAGGCAAGAATTCCTCCTAATGCTTTTGTTGGTCCATCACGTACATGCGCAACATGTCTTCCAAGGTTTGGTTCATTAGTTCCATCTGTCCGTCAGTCTCTGGGTGATACACAGTACTAAAGTTAAGTTGGGTTCCCAAGGCCTCTTGAAAACTCGTCCAAAATTGTCTGGTAAACACCAATCCTCGATCGGATATAATCTTCTTAGGCACACTGTGCAGCCTCACAATATCACTGATGAAAAATCTCGCTATGTCAGGTGCCTGATATGTCGTACGCACAGGAATAAAGTGAGCGCTCTTCGTCAGAGTGTCTACTACTACAAAAATCGAGTCGTATCTCCTTGCCGTCAGTGGCAATCCAATGATAAAATCCATCGAAATAACCTCCCATTTCGATTCCGGAATAGCATGTGGTTGAAGTAATCCTGCCGGGTGTCTATGTTCATCCTTCACCTACTGACACTCGAGACATCTAGCCACAAAGTTGACTATGTTGACCTTCATTCCCTTCTAGAAGAACAAGGGCTTAAGATCTGCCCTCATCTTCGTAACTCTCAGGTGAGCCATGTAAACTTCTCTATGAGCCTCACTCAGGATCAACATCCTCAACTCGTCATTTGGCGGTATGTAAATCCGACTTCTAAACCTCAATAAACCATCGCTATCCAATGAATATCCCTCATAGCGTGGTACCATCATGGTGTTTTGTCTGATAAAATCCTTGACTTCTTTGTACCAGTCATCATCATGCTGTATGGTGAGAATATTCTCACGTAGATTTTTCTGAAGAGGTAACACTAAAAACATGCGTGGTCTCTGACTCAAAGCATCAGCCACTCGGTTCACTGTTCCCTTTATGTAAGTAATCTCAAAGTCGTACTCGCTAAGCAATTCCAACCAACGTCGTTGTCGCGCGTTCAGTTCGCTTTGCATAAAAATGTGTTGTAGTCCACAATGATCAGTCTTTAATTCAAATTTTCATCCAACAAGGTAGTGTCTCCAAACCTTCAAGGCATATACAATGGCTAATAACTCCAAATCGTGCGTCGCGTAGTTCTCCTCATGCCTTCTCAGTTTCCTGGAAATGTAAGCAATCACTCGTCCGTCTTGCATCAATACTCTGCCTAACCCTTCCTTGGATGCGTCAGTGCATACCAAGAAGTTGGTGTCCATGTCAGGGACCTTTAGTATCGGTGTTGTTGTCAACAACTCTTTAAGCCTCCTAAATGCTTCCACGCATTTCTCTGTCCAAACAAACTTCTTGTTTTTCTTCTGCAATTCCGTGATCGGATTTGCTATCTTTGAAAACCCCTCGACAAACCGTCGATAGTATCCTGCTAAACCCATAAAACTACGCACTTCTGTGACATTAGTTGGCGTAGGCCATTCCATAATATCCTCAACCTTGGATGGATCCATGGAGATACCATCGCTGGAGATGACATGCCCTAAGTAGTGAATCCTCGATTGATAAAAAGAGCATTTGGACAGCTTCCCATATAATTTATGTTCTCGTAAACATTGTAGTACCAAGCGCAAGTGCTCATCATTCTCCTCCGTCGTCCGAGATTAGATCAAAATATCATCAATGAATACTTGGACGAACTTGTCCAAGTACTCGGGGAACACCCCGTTCATCAAACTCATAAATACCCCTGGGGCGTTTTTCAGTCCAAAAGGTAAAACAGTAAACTCATAATGTCCAAATCTCGTCTTAAAAGTAGTCTTAGGGACGTCATCCTCCTTGATCCATAACTGGTGATACCCGGATCACAAATCGATCTTGGAGAACACCATCACACCCTTCATTTGATCGAACAGATCATCAATTCTTGGTAAGGGATACTGATTCTTGATCGTAGCCTTGTTCAGTTGACGGTAGTCAATGCAAAGCCTCCAGGATCCGTCCTTCTTTCATATGAAAATAACTGGTGCACCCCACAGTGACACACTAGGTCGTATCAGTCCCAGGTCCAACAAATCCTTCAGTTGCATTTTCAACTGTTGCAACTCCGGGGTCGACATCTGATAAGGCATTCTTGCTATCGGTTCGGTTCCCGGTTTCAGGTCTATGTTAAATTCCAGTTCCCTTTCCGGCGGCATCCCAAGCAACTCCTCTGGAAATACGTTCGCAAACTCCTTCACCACCGGAAGGTGTTCTAGACCTTCCGCTACTCCCTTCTCGTTCAGCACGAGGATCACATAAAGTTTGCACCCCTTGCGCATACTCTTCCGTAGCTGTAAGGAAGAGACGAACCGTAGGGAAACTCCTTGGTTCCTCCCTACAATCACACGTCTCTGTCCTTCATCATCAACCAAGCTCAACCATTTCGTCTTACAGTTGAGTATCGCCTCATGTGTTCCCAACTAATCCATACCGATCACGACGTCATAAGATCCTAAGATCATGATGTACAAGTTGACCCTCGTGAGAAACTCTCTCAGGTTGAGGGCACAACCCGTAACCTTTCCTCCAACCTTCTGTTTGGCTCCCGAAGCCATCTTCACGAAGCTAAACTCATCCTGTTCAACTGCCTTTACCTTAATCCTTTTTAGCGCTGCACCAGAAATGAAACTCTTAGTAGCTCCTGGGTCTATCAAAATACTAAGGGTCTGGTCAGCGATAGTACCTATCGTGTCAAGCATGGTCGACTGGTGCTCTGCCTGGCGGTTATTCACCGCTACGTGAATCTGATGGGCCTTGCCCATATCTCCCACTGTAGTGGGTCCGGCTGATCCAGACACTCTGGTCCTCTCCACAGGACAGTCGCGCTGGTAGTGTGGCTCCCCACACGTCCAACACCCCGTCTTCAACCCAGTAGTCTTGGTACCCGAAGTAGAAGATGACGACCCACTGGCCTGAAACCCTGGTCTGTTCTGCCAAACAGGCCTAAACTGTTGTTGCTGCGGGTGACGTTGCTACTGGTGCTGTGGTCCTCGATAAGGTGTCCGCTGCTGAGGTGGCAGTTGTCGAGGTGTAGTGAATGTGGATCCCCTCTGGAAACCACGATATCCCAACGTATGTCTCGTCGGTGTCTGATGCTGCGGTGTACTGGTGGAACCCTGCCCTACTGGTCTTGATGGAGTCCTAGTTTGACCCCCACCGTTAAGCTCCTCTTCTGCTATGAGGGCCTTTTGGACAGCGTCGTGCAAGGTTTGAGGCATCAAAATCCTAACCTTTGCACGCAGGTTGCCGTTAAGGCCAAACACGAACCTGTTGACCTTGAGCTTCTCTGTGTTAAGGTGCATAGCATACCAAAGCAGCTCCATAAAATGTGCCTCGTACTCGGGCAGCATACGACCTCCCTGTCATAATGCGTTGAACTCATTGAGTTGATGCTCAATGAATTCCTCTGAAATATACCTCTCTCGGAATCGTTCCTCGAACAGTTCCCATGACACGTCTTTGACGGCCACGTTCAGTTGTGGTAGGAGCGTCTTCCACCATAGAAGAGCGCTCCCCTTCAGTTGAAAGACCACCATGGAGACCTTCATGTTGGAGGTATAATCACGAAGTGCGAAGCACATCGCCATATTCTCCAACCATGCCTCAGCGGTTGCACCGTCCAGGGCACCAAAGAACTCGGGAAATTTTACCTTCTCGAGTTCACGGTGAATGCTACCTGTAACGGTCGGTGCGCGCGACGGAACCTCAGTAGGTGCCGACGCCCTAGCCTCATCTCTGTCCAATCGGCTGATCAGCGCCTCGGACATGCGCTGGAAAGATCTCATCATCCCCACAACATCGACAACTGCAATCTGCTCCTGTCCGAGAACCTGCTCGCCTCCCTGGGGGTTAGACCCCTCAGGCGTGGATGCTGCTGGAGGTGTCACGCCTCCTCCCCTAGCACCCTGTCATCTACCTCCGCAGTGTCCTCTAACCATGACTACCTGCACACACACAATCCACTCGATTAGCAACAGAATAATCAAATATAATCATGTCGACGGAAGTCGTAGCGAATCCCAAGTCGCGGGTCGAATCGGCTCTGATACCATATGTAACGACCTCCTCGTTACGACAACAACTCTGAAAACAGGTGCAATTTTTTTTTTGTTTATGGTGTGTGCGAGCATGTAGAAGTAACAAACACACTTGACTCTACGTCGCCACTCGACAACCCAAAAAACGCAACCACGATGTTCAACACAAGAAGACTGAAGGCACACAATGAGTAACTGCAACAATATACGACCATAGGCATAAGGTGCACAAAACAAACATTAAGACATACTGGGGGTGCACAGTAAGAACACAGAAGGAAGAATCCATGGTGTTAGGGTTACTATTTATGCACAGGAAAGAAGGGTGTTTAGTCTTATG
Source organism: Picea engelmannii (assembly GCA_009831015.1). NCBI lineage: Eukaryota > Viridiplantae > Streptophyta > Pinopsida > Pinales > Pinaceae > Picea > Picea engelmannii. The sequence continues at coordinate 431,104 of ML786486.1, read as the reverse complement.
TCTTCTTGAAAGAAGATTAGACAAGCTCCTGGCCAACTGCTCAGGCAGAAACTAGTAACCCAACCTAGAACAAGATGCAAGAAAGACGAACACAACAAAACGACCCTAACATATCATAGTGACAACAAGCAATAAACACCCCTAGACATAAGGCATACAACTAGCAGCTGTAAGCAGAAAACGACACCAGGTGTTAAGTATAGTATAGTCACAGACGGAAGAATCCAACAGTAGAGTTTACTATTTCTACACAGAAAAGCAGGGCTTTTAGTCTTATGTCTTCTCGAAAGAAGATTAGATAGGCTCCTGGCCGACTACTCAGGCTGAAACTAATAAATCTTTTAGGGAGTCGCAGTAGTGGAAATTGTGCCTTTAAACAGCCCCAGACTACTGATATGGCACTGGATTCTTTACACAGAAAAATCACACACATAGACATATATACTAAGGTTACATGGAGGTGTCTATATCTCGCCCGACACGAGCAGACCCGCAATGAAACTAACTGATTACAATCAAGTACAACATAAATAAGAAGAACAATTACGCCCCTTACGGAAGGCGCGTGACTAAAGGACTCCGACAACGAAACCCAAGTACAACATTGTTCAAATGAATCAACACCCTCATTACTAACTCCAAGTAATTTATTGTACGTAAATCCAGGACATTCCACCATGTATGTCTTATCAATATCAATAGTTTACACTACGTTATAATAAGATAACCATATCATTTCATTTCTAATTACAATAACATTGAAATAAAAATAATGGTCATACATTTCAACTCTAACCTTGCAATTTGTTTATATGGTAAGAACAATGCAATTTCATATTTCAACAATATATTACAATTATGAAATTTATAAACAATTATTCAATGACATGTGTATGCCATAACATTCTTCCTTTACCTATTGCAAGTCCATAAGCTTTAACATCAGACATTCCATCCATTAATCATTCCAAGCACCCTAATAGCCTTAGCCTTAGCTTGGCCCAAGCATTAACATAACAAATCAGTGCCTTTCACTTCATTACGTTCTATTAAATTAATATTCCCTAACATAACATTTCATTCCGCTACATTATTTCGATAGTTACCTTAACATTGCTACCTTCTAAAGCCATGATTATTTTAACGATACTACTATCAACACCATATTACTTTTACTAATATCGCTTTAACAATTATTACAACTTTCATCCATATTACCTTAACCATTATTACCATTAAAACAATAGAACTAGGCAGCGGTAATAAAACCACTTACTTCCAATAGAATAAAACAATTTCCATATTCATGAAAGGGATAAGCATATCCTTCCCAGCAATAGCATTACTAGACAACTGTAGTACAATATGTAATAACTTATGTGTGGTTGAAGATAGTTGTAATATGGACCAAACTACTCCAATAGAAACAACATATTCGCAGTGATGATTACACATAATGTATCAACATTGATTACATATAGATATATGACAAGGATACATATGTATTTTAAAATATCATTTAATTTGAAGGTACTCAATCTTATTGAAATTTATATTGAGTTCTGAGCCATGTTGAAAATTCACCAATTCCTCTACTTT
>ML786486.1:391160-410265 GCA_009831015.1 Picea engelmannii | reverse complement strand
CCATCATGACGCATCATCATCAAGGTTAAGTGGTTCATCATCATAAAAATCCAGATCACTTGCGAGCAAGTGTCCTCAAAGAATAAGTTTTGTCAGTGTGCCAGAGCGGGATGTTACAATGTGCTAGTCGGTATGGGAAGGTCCAATATTTAATAAATTAGTTTTATATTAAGTGTGAAGGTGAGAGAGAGAGAGAGAGAGAGAGAGAGAGAGAGAGAGAGAGACATGATGATGACATGAGGATTATGGGGTAGGTGAGGATGTTGGAGAGGTGACAAGGAATCCTCCCAATTTTTCATGTTGACTCGTGGTGCCACATCTTCATCCACGTGAGCATATTTCCACATAGGAAAAATTGTCCTACAGTTTAAAAAAAAAATGAAGTGAGGAGCCATTTTATTGTTTTGGCCATAACTGGAGAAGATTAAGGACCTATTGAGATAAAAAATATAGTTTTTATCCATAGTAAGGAGGGATAAAAAATTACAAGAGAGGGTCATTGTCCATTTCTACTAGGATTTGTTAGAAATTGAAAAATAATGGTTTTTAATTATCTGGGTCTAGACCATTGGAAAAGATCTAGATTAAGTTGAAATTTTGGAGAGAGTCCAGAAAGAAAACATGGAAATAACCCATGACGAAATTGAATAAAATATAATGGTTTTGGAAGAGGGATGTTGAAATAGGCAAAAATCTACTATTCCAAGCCACCTTTTTGGGATTTTTAGGGGAAAAGTGATCCCAGATCGCAAAACTAGAACATTTGTTTATTCGACATTTTCAATAATTATAAATATAGACAACTTTGGTTACTAAATTTTTTCTAGGAGTACACAAATTGAAAGAGAGATAGTTTTTCTAAAACTTTAAAGTTTGGAAATTTTTAATAAAAAGGACAAAGTTGGAGTTTCCAAATTGTGGTATAATATTATTGGAGAGAGATGGAAAGTATGAAGTTTTTTGTGTGTTAACCATTATGAGTTTTATAAGAGCCCAATAACAATTTTTTCTTCGTTCTTCATACATTTTCTTTTGCATTTTATAGAAGTTGGTCTTCCAGTAAAACTACACCAATGGAAAAAATGCACAAATGGCATGAAAGTAGCTTTTTTTAGGAAGCCATAACTTTCATCTTATAAATTGGATAGGGCCATAATAATATTCGTTAGAAATATGATGCAGAGGAGAATAAATTGGAGATATTATAATTTGGATAGGTGTTGTTACACGCCTATTTCTCACACTACCGAGTGTCACACTTATGAGTCACAAATTCATCACCATGTGGGATTGTTTGTCATAATCTTTAGACATGTTGGAAGGGAAACCTATCATTTGGAAGTTGAAATACTATCTTTAACCTTGCATTTTTGGCATTTTTTTAGTTTCATCTCCCCCCTTCCCATATGGAGAAGAGGATGAACCCTTATCATCACTCCTTGCCCAATTATAAGGGAGTGATAATCTCACCCTGTGATTAGTTTTGGGGGGGAAATGAACTAGTTGCAACCATTATGTCTTATTTTGAGAGGTTGTTTCCAGGATATTTCATTTGGTTATAGGTTGGTTCAATATACCCTCTATCTAAGGTAATGCCAATATTCTCTATTAAGCTAAATCCTCATATGATCCTATAATATCCTCAAAATTATCCTATGGTTGTTATGCCTCAACTCCTATATAATAAATCCCATTACTGGGTGAAGGGGGGCATCTTCTAGAGGATCATATTATTTGTCCTGTGAGGTTCAAAGGGATGGAAACAAGATATTATAGGAGTTTCTACAACATATACATTAAGGTTGTAAAGGATTCATTACTTATTTCTTTCCATATAATATAACTTTTCCTATTCCCCTCATGCTTATATTGTTCAATGTATGCACATCTATTTTTTGTTCGATCAAAGTATATAGGTATATTTTTCCTTACAATATATTGTGGAAGAAAGGAGAATTGTTTTGATCCTTGAAGGACCTATCTTGCACCAATATCTTGTACATCAAGATCAAGGGCTAGAGCAAGAAGGACAACCAATGGAGAATAGGTAAGATATCTACCTCGTTCTCTAATATTATTTTTCCATTATTTTTGTGGGTTTATAAAGTAGATCTAGGGTGAAAATAGAAAACCATTTGTTACCTTTTCTCTTGGATCAAAGGAGCCTTGATCCAAGGTGGGTTTCAATTGTCCAATAGGGAAACTTTTCCACATCAGAAATTGATGACCATACAGGGGAATAATCATTTTGATCTTTCCTTAGTGTTTTCTAGCCCTTTGAATTCTTGTTTGTTTCTTGATCTGTTTTATTGTATGCATATTGTTTTAATTTTCCCCTTTCCTCATTATCACTAGGAATCCTACTGAGTCAAGAACCTGATCGTTTATCAGATCTAGGAAAAATTTTGTTTTTTTACCACTTTCCAGACTTCAACCCTCCCCCATAAGGGAGTATAGGGGGATAATATATTGGTTATACCCCTCTTTCAGTGTCTTGGGGAGCCATGAAACATTGATCATCATTGTGTCTCTAGTGTTATAAGGGCGATAATTCTCTTTCTGAGTGGATTTTGGCCCTACCCTGTCTTTTTGTTGTCAGTATTTTGTGTTAGGCTTGTACATTTGAGTCTTTGCTACTTAATTAAAGTGATTTCTATTCTTTATGATTCCTTTTAAAAAATTTATTCTCCTATTACCTTTGGGCATTCAAACCACTATCATTTGGGTTCTGAAACTTTTCAATCTTCCTTGTTTTTCCTTTGGAATCTATTTTATTGATTTAGGAATTTGAATATGTTGTTTTAGGCTTCCTTTAACTAAGTACTTGCTTGTTTTTGGATAGACATCGGTCCTTCATAGATTCGGGAATTAATTAGCCTTATCACAACTCTTTAATTGATGTTCAATCTTTCTTTGATCAGATTTAAAGTGTTTCAGAAAGGGCTCTCTTGATTTTCAATTTTTTTTTTGCGAGTAACAAGTAACAAGTGTTAAAGAAATCCTTGTGATTGTTTTATTTTATTTCTTGTTAGCCTAGTTGAATGTTTGTTTTCTTCATCTTATTTATCTTTGGTATCCTTTGCAAGTTTCATTGATCCCTTTCATTCCGATTGAAAGAAAAAGAAAAAGAAGGTTATATTTTGAGCTTTTGATGAAAATAAGGAAATAAAAAAGTTTTTTCACTCTACTTTTACATGTGGAATTCTTGGATACACATTTTAGAGAGATTGTCTTGCATTTTTTTACGAATTTCATGGATATTGATTTAATAGTTTGGAATTTTAATTCTCTCCATTTGTTAAAGGAAAAGATAAAGTTCCATGGTATTGGGCATTTATTTGCATTAAGAAGGAAATGATCTCCTCTCCTTTCCTCGGATAGAATTCATCGAAACAAAGACTTTGCATTTCATTCATTCTACATGGTTTTGGAGTCGATTCATAACATCATCAGTTTCATATTCATACTCCCTGTTGAGTAAACGATAGCCACTAAAAATTAACCAAAGCATATGATAAAATCAATTAGATATCTTTTGTTTTATAACACACCAACATTAGTGTAAATATAGGGCCTTTGGATTAGGGAGAAGTGAGTAAACTATCCAAGGATACTAAATGAGACCTTAGAATACTAGAGAGATAAAAAAATATAGTAGTATCAATTAACATTAGTCGGGAAATATCCTCTCACATAGGAGTAAAACATAAGGTCAATCTAAGGGATCAATTGATATTTCCCCTCTTTTTTTCTCCTAGTTGGACTATTGAAAGTTTGGGGATTTGAAGAGTGGAAATTCCTTTGGGTGACACCATTTCTTCTTATTTTTGGGCCATGGATTTTTGTCTGACATTCCCATTCNCATAGTAATCTCTCCTAGGATTCAGCACATGTGACTGCAAGGGGTATTCCTTATGCAAGGAAGGTTCCTTACAGTACCTATGACAAATGTTTAATCTCTTCTTCAATGAACTGAGAGGGTATTTTCCTGTAGGCTCTTAATTATACCTTGGGGGATTGTTGTGTGAGTATTATCATAGTTATTTTTCATATCTTTGCTTACTAATTGACATCCTCCATTCACTTAATTTTTTCTTGGTTGATTTCCTTTATCTTTCTGGGGGGTGTGTTATTTAAACATTCGTAGTTGGCCTTAGGAATCATCAATTTTGTTATACCTTCATCGTGGCCAACCAAGGTCTCTGAATATATTTTTAGAATGCAAGGGTTGGATTCTAAAGGGAATGAAACTCCACACAACCCTTCCAGTGAAGGAACCATCAATGAAGATATGACTTCTGAAGTTAGGATTTTAGCTCCCCTAAGTGACCAACTCAAATGGGTAGTCGAAACCATTGAGGAAGGATTTTCCCCTCTCATAAATCCCCCTTTAACTGATCATCTTAGTCCATTACTCATTTAGTTACCATACACAACATATATTGATTCTTTTTCTTCCTACCTCTTTCTGATTGATACATTCAGTAGGAAATCATTCAGCATGGGTCCCATACCACTTGACTATTAAGAGAGATTGGGAGTATCACCCTCTCTATATACATCTCCTCCCTGGGATAGCTTCTTTTGCACAAACAACTACTACTAGAGATTCTCGTTTGTGGGGAACATTGTTGACCCAGATTACCCCATCGCAACCGCCTGTGAGCACAACTCCTTTCGCACATGGACCGATTTATGTTTCCACCACTGTATTTGCACAAATGTTTATACATAGCGCTTTACTTGGTCATTCTATACCACTTCCCTCTAGTCAAGTGGTCAACAATATTGTTGCCTCGGGCCCTGTGACAAGTGTCTTGTTTCTTCCCCCTCTTAGTCAACCTGGTAACAAAATGATAGTCACACAAACTAATCAACCTACATCCACAAATTTTCAAATGGGGATCTCTTTCATACCTCTCACTTGGGGGGAAATTATAGTCACGTGGGAATCCTTAGCTGTGGGGCAATATTCTGAATGGGGGAAACAACCAACATGGGGGCATCAATCATTTTGGGGGAAACAACTAATTTTGGGAAAAAAATAGTTTGGGGGAATTCCCTTACTAGAAAACAACCACAATCCTTAGGGAAATCCACTCTGATAGGCCCCTCCACCGCTACATGACTTTATAATAGACTACCATATATGAGAGTTGCAAACACTCCATGGGGTAGACCTAATATGACGAGCATCCCTCTGCAAGGAGCGTTACCCACTCAAAATGTGAACCCTATGTTTCCTACTCCCCAACCCTTTCAACCACAGAATATGGGAGGACCATCAGGTTTTACCATGCCATGACAACCAGTATATGGTCCTACTGGTATTCCCATACCGCATCAATACTACCAGTATCTAAAATCTAGTCAACTTTACTTTTTGGCTACATTAGATCTACCTGCTTTTTCATGTTTGATTAACGATCCCATATAACATGCATCATTATGGCCACCAATACCTTCCAAGATACCCTCTAATATCCCAAAATTCAATGGGAATCCTATTGAAGATCCCAAAAATCATGTATTTACCTTCCATCTTTGGTGTTCTTCCAACTCCTTGATAGATGATTCCATTCAATAAATTTTTTTCCAAAGAAGTATCATTAGTTCGGTAAAAATATGGTATATCAAGCTACCATGATTCTCCTTTGGTGAATTTAACTCCCTCTCTATAGAATTTTTTACCCATTTCCAACTACCAATACAAGATGAGACCTGTACAGAGCTTCTAACCTAACTTATGAAATCCACCTCCACCCAACTATCTAATAACATTCATGAATGGATGTAGTGGTGATGGTTGATTAAAGCTACAATTTCAGACCAACTTATTTATGGGTCTAAATGGCATGTCAAGCAGGTAAGGGAGAATGCCTTATGGCATGTCCTAATTAGAACTACCCTCGTTTCGGGTGGTGTTTCCGACGAGTTTATGGGACTCGTTGCCTCTCAGAATTAAAATAAGAAAAAGGGGAAAGACAACAGACTACCCCCTAAATATTTCTAATTAATTCCAAGGATATTCGAACTAAAAGGAAACTATTCTAATCTATCTACTTTTAACCTATCCCACGGGAGAAAAACTAGTAGATGAGAACAACATAAAATGATACTTTGATAGAAGAAATAGTTCATGGCAGCCAAAAAAATGTTATAAGAATAATATTATAGATATCATCCCAAATAGTTGAAGAGGAGATCTGCAACATCATCCATGCACTCATTATATATCACAACAACATAAGAATTCTAGATACTAAGCACATAAATATTTCACATGATGAATACCCAAAAAACTTAAACTGCAAGTACAAGTGTAGAATATTACCACAAGAATTTGCAAATAGTTATGACATCAAAATGTCTTCTTCTCTTTATTAAATCAGAATTAATAGTACCATATTTCATTACAAAGGGAAAAAAGTATTTTTTACATCCTACGAGTTCTCTTTTATAAGATAAGAGAGAGATTCTTCAATTTTGGTGACTCTTTGTTTCCCTTTTCCTTATTATTCTTATCTTATATTTCGAAATTTTCTTGTATTTTTGAAAATGAATATGTGAGCATTACAAAGAGAAGATGAAAAGAATCTTAAGTTATTATTTTCTCCCTAGAGAAGATTATAAATTGTAGTCATTAAAAGTATTATTGACTCTACTTGCTCTTGTCTTCCTCTGTTCATTGGAATGTTTCTAGGAATTTCTGGCACAAGTCTGTTCAACAATATTTCTATTTATTCTTCTTCTCTGTCTCAGTTGTCCATCGTGCTCTTTTTGTTCCAATTTTAACTCATGTGTTTTGAATATGATAGTTTTAACATGCATAACCCACTTTCTGAGTAAATTCAGGCCCCCTCCGTGTTCTGTATGTTCAAAGTATTTCTTCTCTTAATCGACCTACACTTGATGTTACCTCTTTTTCTTCTCTCTTGTGGCTTCTTATTGAGATATCATGGGCCTAATTTTGTTGTTCGTCACTCCATATATGGTTTTTTGAAGTTGTATGTCCATTTATCCCCCCGAATCTGTGTCATGTTGTTCTTTTCATTTTATGACATCTTCAGTCACTTTTTTGTCTTGGAGAGATTTTCCATTGCATTCCTTTGTTTGATACCTTTCCAATGAGTTATCATGGGTTTTGTTATCGCACAATCTATAATTTCCCAAAGCCTGAAGGCAAGTAGGATTAGATTGATGTAACACAGAGGTAGTCCTATCATTGTCACCCCAATAGGGTACCTCTTTCTCTTTAGGATGAGGAAAACCTCACTCTAAGGGAGACGTACTAGAACCTAGTTGGTTGATGAAGGCCATAAAGACATGGTGAAAACTGACCCCTCTCTCTAAGTCACTCAAAAGAATAAGTCACTTGGATAAATAAAGGGACAAGGGAAGGTGAAAATGGGTGTGTACTTGCCCTTTACCAATGAAACATCAAACCTTAGTAGAAACAATGATATCAATGATTATAATTAATGACTTCTTAGATGAATTGTATATGTTGCTAGAACAATTTATATACAATAAAGATGAGATTATAGAAGCAACAATGTATCTTGAAAATTGCAAGTTATGATGACAAGGAAAATATACAAAAGGTCTTGCAGACTTGATAATACTTTGTCACTCACAATTTTCAATATTTATACAAGTCAATAAATTACTTTAAAAGGGGTTTTCAAAGTGTTGATAACAATAGAAATTTAATAGCTATGACAACAACAAACCACTTCAGAAAAGAGTACTTTTCTAAGGCAATAGCACACACTTTTAGAACTTAATGATAGCAATTTTCCTAGCACAAGTTTTGGGCAGTTTTGTTGTTAGTATGGGCTGATAGGGGCTGCAACAGTGGTTGTAATAGAAACTATGACAACGGTAGAAACTTTCAAAATTTTCACTTTAAAAAGGGAATTAAACACACACTTTAACATTTATTGATAGTACCTTTCCTTATACAAATTCTGGGATGACTTAGATGGTTAGTAGGCTGATATACGTTGCAAAATGATAGTTGTAGTAGTGATTATGACAACAACAAATTAGTTGTTAGTATTTCTAGACTAGATTAGCAAGTTAGTTGAGGTTAGTAGAGTATCAAGTAGGGAATTGGGCTTGAAAGTTGATGATCCTTATCAAAGGTCAAAGGAGGATGACTAGTTCCTTTCTAGGGTAATGGAGTCAAATATGGTGGCTTCTTCTAAGGCTGCTAATTAATGATAATACGCAAAATTCTAAGAGGGAAAAATCCTAGGAGCAGTAGCAACTTAACTCCTCCTAGATTTTGACTTCAAGAAACAATGTGCTAGGGTTTAGGCACTTCTAGGCCCTAGCGCCTCTCTCTCCTTAGCCTTTTTATAGAGAAAATACATATGCAACAATAACCAAATGCAAACCTATAGAGTGATATAACTTTAGGGCTCTAGTGTTTCACTAGTTACTAGATCAATTTAGCGAAATCTTGGCAAATAAAAAGTAAGAAAGAAACAATTTAAGTTTCTTACTTCAAGCATTAAATACACCATGCAATTTCATAATCTTGTATGAGAAAATAAAACCATACAACAAACCATTCAATAAATGACAAAATGCAGATTCTACTTACTTGAACCAAGAATAATCATGAATATACCATGCAAGATCTCCATAAAACTCCAAAACTTGATCCAAGTTGCAAAGATGAGCCTTAGACAAGAGTGGTGCCTCACTATTTCATCCAATAACCCTAATAGAACACAAAGTTCAGACCTCCTTGTCTCCAAGTACAAGTTATGATCAGAATATATGTCACTTTCTATTTATTTATATACAATTTACCCTAAAATTAACCTCAATTCATAATTACAGGGATGACCTGGCTAGGTTTTTATACAAATTAAATATGGACAAAATAAAATTAATTTGCATCTAAGAATCACTCTAGGGGTGACATCATTCCCCTCTAGGGTGACATTGAGCACCAATTATGGAACATTGGGAAGGGAAGGTGAAATGTTGGGCCTCCAAAGGCATGAAACCCTTCCCACATGTACCAATTCCTCATAAATGTCATCCAAGATGAAAATACCAATTCTGGATGACGTCTAGGGTATCCATGATGACATCCAAGGCCCTCAAGGGATAAAGTCCATGTAGGAGGAGAAATATCCCCTGGGTCTAGGTCTTCCAAGTTGCCTCTAAAGGAAACATACTTCTTTCTCCCGGTGCAATTTTTCAATCCATGTCATGCCCCTTGGATGGGGTCTCAACATCCATATGTGGGATTTGATCCCTCATGAAGGTATGAGATAATCATTCCCTCGTGTGTACCTATCCACTGGGAAAGGTCCTGCAAGAACAACAAGTACACCCTCCATGGGCTCATAAGTCACAAGGATCATAACATGTAAATCACATCTAATAATTAAATTACCCAAACATGTGAATCAAACCCCCCTTAACCTCAAACAAATGCTCAAAGACATTATGCAACTTGACAAGTTAGGTTTGGGGAGGATCTCAGGGTGTCCTATTGGGATAACCTCTCTTAAGTTTGGGGTGTTTCTCGGGTGGAGTCTATTCCAAGTCATGTAAGTGTATGAGGTGGCATGGTTTAAATAGTTGGGCATGGGGTGCATGTGATAACTGGAAAATGTAAATTCTTACATGTGGGTTCCTTTGTAGAGGGTGATTTGCACCTTGTTATGAACACAATTTTTTCCTAGCCCATTCATTGCCTTTTACTCTTAGCTTTATTTATTTTTATCCATTTCTCTTTTTCTTCAATGAAATAGTTGAGGGCCACTATCCTGGATTGATGACCAGAGGTGAGAGCATTATCCACAAACATTTCATGGAAATGAGAAGTTCATCTCATGATGAGACCCCCTTTCGCTTGGCTATGCCACTAAGAGCCACTACCCTGTTTTGGTGACCAAATAGGTGGTAGTTTCATACTGCTACATGCCCATGGTCATAGTAGGATAACTCGTTATAATACCTCCTATCCATCAACTGGTACCTTGAGTGTCTATGTAATCTTATGGGTCCCCTTTTCTTACTCAGAATTATTTCACTGATTTCTCGGGGATCCCTAGGTGAATCATATCAAAGGTTTCAAAATTATATTTTAACTCGTGCAACTAATTTTACCCTCTGGGCCTTTAGCCCATTCTTCCCACAAGGTAAGGTACAACCCTTCCTAGTGTAGCCAATCCCAATGCCCAAACAAGGATAGGGGAGATTAAAGGAATACAAATGGAAAGTGGTAAGTATGGAGGGAACAAAATATGACTTTTCATAGATCCACCCAGTAGAAACCCATCCTAGAGGGAAATAAACTTACTAAGGCACCGTGTCATCCCTTTAGGTATGAACGAGGAAAAGAGCATAATTTCCTAGAAAAATGTCATGAAATGAAGAAGGATTCAATACAACATATTCAAGTGCTTTAAAAATCAAAGTGATACATACCATGATACCCATACTCATTACCTCATGGAGTGAGACTCACCACCACTTCAGGGCTAGGCTGGTGTGATGGATACTATTGTTGGTGATACGTGGACTGCACTGAAGAAAATAGGGGCCCTCTAGGGCCATGCTAAATTCATCTAGCTCTCGGTAATCCATGTTTAGTATCTATGGGCCTCGAGACGTGATCTCCTTAGTTATCCCTAGGCAAGGGGATAACATGTCCAATTTTGACCCCTGTTGGCATAAGGGCATACCCAGGGTTCAACGCTACAACAATGCACCAACAAAACCCTAACTACCGGCCCTTTTGGCAACACCTGCGAAGTAGATGAAGTCTCACAGGAGGTAGAGGCAGGGGTGATTGCAGGACTCAGGTATCTACAACCTTAGTTGGGATCCAGATCTATGATTACACACTTAACAAAGCACTTAGTATCAATAGTTCACCTAGAATTAAACCTTATCTCACTCTGCAGATAACACAAAGCATTGCAGTATATACTTAGATCTAAGATGATTCAACACTTAGCAGCATACAACAAACTGAATTTGGTAGACCAAGCACTTAGCAACTTCATACACATCAAATATATCACCCATACACATCTAATAAGCACAAAGAATAAGTAAATCTATCTAAACATGTCATAGCACTTAGCAAGAGAAGAAAAACACATGTAAGTAACAACACAAAGCATGACACATAGATTTACGTAGTTCACCCCCACCCTGGGGCTACGTCCACCAACTCTTCTTCTCGATTATTGTTGGCCAATCGGTTACAAGCACAGAGCCTCAAAATCTACTCTGCATAGGATAGGATATCTGCGTAGCTTGCTAGATCCTCCTTCCCCAAGTATCTCTAAGCATAAAACCTTCTTACAATCCATGCACTTAGCACTTACAATACTTGCACTCAGCTCTGCAAGTATATCACACAAATCAACTCTTAGCACTAAGCCACTTCTCAGGTGTCCTAAAGGAGGTCCCTTCTTACATAGCCTAGAATTCTACTTATACATTACAAAAAGGGGCCTTAACATGGGTAAACCCATGGGCCGACATCCCAGTCCCATTACATTATCCCCAAAAACCCACAAAGGACCCAAAAAGGGGGTCTAGCTTCCACGATCTCTGCTTCGCCTTGCGCTCCATCTTTGACAGGCTGTCGAAGTCCTAAAAATGGTCAAATATGACCAAGTGTTCCTCAAAACTTGGTCAAGGGCCAACAAGCCCCCAACACTCACCTATGACTTGTCCCGAGTCACTTAGGTCTAGGTAACTTCACCTCAAAGGTCTTGAGCTTGGCTCGAGCTGCTTCGACTTGTTTATGTGCTACTGCTTCTTGCTCAACAAATTCATGAATAACTGCTTCGTTGATAGGTCCTTCTAGTTGTTGATCGACTGTAACAAATACTTGTTCTACTACTGTTCCTTGGCCTTCAATTTCTTCAAACAGTAGATAGGCCGCCTCCTGGCTCGGCAAGAGTTTATGGGTAAATTCCATCACTCTGTTCTACGTGGTAAGAACAATTTGTTGGGCAATGCACTTTTCCTAGGATCTCTTCATCCTCTCAATGGGTGACAAGAGCTTGAGTTGCACCTGTACTGTATCTGCATGTTGCTTTGCTTCTTGGAGTTGGGAATCCAATTATTTCAACTCTGGGTCTTCAGATAGTTGTTCATATATCTGTGTGCTTCTGTTGCTTAACTGTTTTCATTTTGCAACAAGTGTTTTAATCCTCTCGACTGCACTCTGAGCATTCAATTCTCGTTGGTCACACACTTCTTGCGGGGTACTTGGTATAGTTTGAAGCTCTAATTCCACGACCCTTTTTTGAAGTTGTTGAATAACTTCAGCAAGATTCATCACTTGACGTTAGAAGGGTTCTTCACTCTTTTGTTCTAATCCAATGACGGAGAGGAATTCTTGGTTAACTACTTCTTCCATCCCAATCTGCTTCGTGAGCAGTTTCTCCTTCTCCTTTTGGATCTTCTCTCTATCTTCTTCAATTTTTTCTTGGAGAGAATCCTTCTCTTGTTGCATGGCTAGACGTTGTTCTATGATTTCCTCCTGTACTTTCTTTAAGGCCTGTGTAACTTGCGCTTTTTCTTCCTGTGTGTGTTAAAGGTGTACTTCGACTATATCAGCAATCTTGCAGAGTTGAACTGATTCTTCTCCCACTTCTGTTGTTCCTTTTATCAGAGGCGTAGTAGAGATTTCATGGCTAGATTGGAGTGCCTGTTGCACTTCTTGGAGCCCAATTTCAATCCTATTATATATCTGCTCCTGCTTCACTTCCTTCTTTTTTTTTATCTCTTCTATGGCTTCATTCATAGTTGCGAGGAGGAAACTGAAGTCATCTGGAGTGAGTGTGGTCTACAGCTTAGTTACAGTTGCTTTCGATTTCTTCCGGGAGGGAGACTTCAGAGGTGACCCTTTTCTCTTCGTTATAACTTCAACTTCATCTTCTGATCTATGTTCGACTTCCTCTAGGTCTTCTCCATTACCTCCTTGATCTGGTGTGATGGAAGTCATCCTTACAGATCTGCTATCTACATCCTGAACCTCTTCAGGCTTCTTTGTCTTCTTTGTCTTACTGGGCCTAGTTGTGTCCTATGAAGCTTCTGGGTTGTTGATGTCTGTAATGTCCACTAGATCTGCTGCAACAAGGAGGTTCGTCAAACATTCCTTGGTGATCTCTTTTGGGTCTTCTTCTGTCATCTTATAATAGGAATGAAGCTGTTCCTGGTGCTCATTGATGCATGGAGTTAGGTATATAAAGTGGTGGTTCATGTTGAACTTTATCAGAGGTCGGAACCTTTGTAAAGTGTTCAGAGTTATGCGAGGTTCACCCCCTATGGCTGATTTCAATTGGTTATAATACGTGTGGAAAATGAAATTCGATTACCATTGCTTGTTCATGTCAGTCGAGTACCACAATTTAGTGAACTTCACGACTAGTGGCTGAAAGGGGTCAAGGTTCGGGAAGGTTGCACTTTCTAGTAGCTCCCATGCAACAAAAGCGATCAGTATTAGAAGCCAGCTAAAATGGAATTCATGCCCCTGATCCTGGGATTCTCTATAGTCAATCTCTAGCTGGTTTACCAGGTACTTTGCCCAGTTCATCTGTAGTCCCTCTGTGCATTTTCCTGTGAGTTCAAATACGAAGCCTGATACTTGTGTAGGTCGATTATTATGTACCAAATTTCCTGCAATCAGTTGACATGTGAGGCACACTATGCCACTTTCGATAGAGGCTACCTTGTAGAATCGCGCACCCTTCTCGACATTGCCATAAGCTTCTTTAATCTTCCGTGAAAGAGCATGGTCCATGGTCTTTCCAGGGTAGTAATCCTGGGGATCAGGGCCCTAAATTCCAAGCTCGGTGATCCTATTGATCAGTGTAAGATCAACAGTTATGCGATGTTTTAACCATAGGTACCCTCTGTGGTAACTTGATAGCAACAATTTTACACAAGCATTCACCTCCTGGTGTCTACTGAAGTGTGTTATTTTCATAACGTTGAGCAAAGTAGACTGCATGAGGTTCATCATCCATTGCTAAGGGATGATCTTCAAAATATTTCTCTTAGTTCTTGTCAAGTACTTATACAGGGCGAGCATGCTATAAACCTTACGATCCCCCGGGTTGAAGTTGCAAAACTTCAATGTTGTAACCTTGTCTTGATTTGCATGGTAGGTGCATACTCCTTTCAGTAGATATGCAGTGACTAGGGTGTATTCAAAATCTCTAGGGACACTGTCCTTGTTAATCATACCACTCATAGGGGGTATGTAAGCTAGTAGGATGGACGGTACTAACTTCGCATTGGCTATGTCATCTTTATGCTTAGTTCTCCTTTCCACGCCGGCTCGAGATGTTCTTGCTCGAGAAGTTGATGGGGAGGCTTGCACTCCTCTCATCAATGATGCTTAGACTTTGATGGAAATTCCTCTTTACGACATGACTCTCTTAGTCATTAAATGAAGAAGGACCTCTGTGATGGATTCCTCAGCTGCGGTGAGCTCGTCGAACATACACACTCGAAAAAGATAATTGGGGCGTGATGATCTCAGATACTGCACTAGGATGAACAATCTTCTTGCAATGTTCACTCTATACAATCAATAGTTCTGCGGGATTCAAATTTTTAGTTGGCAAAAGTGTTCTTTGGGCATGGTGCGATGAGCTACATAGGAAATTCATCAATGGTCTTCTTGCAATGGGTATGAAGCTTCCATTATCATAGATCTATCCATTATGGTGAGGTCCAATGGTCTGGTGGTGATCCTGTAATTCTTTTCTATCCATTCAGGGCGGAATTCGAACAGGTATATCGGACCAACAACTAGATTACTTCAGCACGATGAAGTGCCATATGTCATTGTTCTGATATCTCGACGAGGTTCAATTGCTGTGATTTTTCCTTTTGCAGTGTTCTACCTGGTTTCTCTTGTAACTTTTCAATCTTCGCCTTTTTCTTACTTAATTTTCTAGCCTTCTTCCCAGTAGTCTTCAACTCGGTCGGTCTTTTCCCATTTTGATCCGTATCTTCTCTCGACATAGTCACTTCACACTGCTGAGATTCTTTCTTCAAATCCGAGGGTAATACTCCTTCAACATATGGATTAGGTATTTCATTCTTCTATGGTTCCTCTAATGCTCTTATAGCTTCTACGTCCAATTCCCTAGTGTCCAATATCTTAGATATGTTCTCTTGTTCTTCCATCAAGTAGGCAATCCTTCTAGTCATAAATTCCATGAGTTCTTACTTCTTCTGTTCTAGGGCTTCCTTTTCTTATTTTCTTCAGATTTGGTCTTTTTCAATCCATATCTTGCCTAAGAAATTTGGAAATGGGGCATGGTCCTCAATAAATTCAATAAATTCGAATTCTTCCTCTATCGAAGCTCCATGGGTACTCATAGCTATCTAGGTAATCCTGCCACATAGGGTTACTAGTTTTCCTTTAAACAACCCTATTTTTCCTAGTGAAGGAACCATAGCAGGCCTTCCTAGGGTTTCCCAAATGCTTTCTTTTATAATGTTCATCTATGTTTCCTCATCCAGAGCACAGTCAATGTCGAAGTCTCCTATTCTTACTTCGATTTTCTCCTTTTCTTTGAAGATCTTTGACAAACTAGCATCTTTATGTTCATTCAGGGTTTCTTTCATTTTTAGTAACATAATATCTGATTCTTTCTAGGGTTTTTCTATAATATTAGTCTCTTGATCTCCTTTATGTTTTGCTTGCTCCATATTCATCTTTTCAAGTCTAGCAATCATTCTAGGGCAATCTAGTACTTCATGGTCCATAGCCTTACAACAGGGGCAACTAGGTTTTCTCCCAGGGCATTCCTTAGCAAGATGTCTTGGTCTTCTGAAACTATAACAAAGAGTTAATCCTCTCTTTCTCTTCAATGATCCCCAACTTTTCTTGTACTACGCGATAGGATTATAATGGCTACCCTGTAAAAATTTATTTCTAGGATCCTGCATCCACTCGTTAGTCCAAACATTCTTTCTATGCATAGGTATAACATATCTTTCATTATTCTTATTAGATGTATTCATATCAAATGTTCTTTCGTCTAACAATGCCCTAGTTTTCAAGATAGGACAAAATCTATCAAGCATACCTAAATTCATGCTTCATAAACAAAAATTTCTAGTTATTGAGCACAAAGCTTCAAGATCTAAAACCTTTCACTATTCTTACCTTTATCAGAGCACAAAGCTTACAGATATTACCTCTTTTCTTCAGATATGGCTTCTTTTCTTTAGCACAAAGCGTCATAGGTTGAGTAGAGTACTGCTCATCAGAGAGAAATATCTACGCATAGATTTTCCACAAGTTCAGGACGAATCTTTGCACAAAGCTTCTTCTTCCTTAGTTTCTAGCAATCATAGTTTCAAGTCTTGACAACGGAACCATTTGTTGGCACAGGGGTAGACCCAGGCTTCAACACTACAACAACGCACCAAAAAAACCCTAACTACCGGCCCTTTCAGCGGCACCTGCGAAGCGGATGAAGTCTCACTTGAGGTAGAGGCAGGGTTGATTGCAGGACTCAGGTGTCTACAACCCTAGCTGGGATCTAGATCTGTGATTACACATTTAAAAAATCACTTAGCATCAATATTTCACCTAGAATTAACCCTTATATCACTCCACAGATAACATAGAGCATTGCAATATATCCTTAGATTTAAGATGATTCATCACTTAACAACATACAATAGACTGAATCTGGTAGACCAAACACTTAGCAACTTCATACACATCAAATCTGTCACCTATACACATCTAATAAGCACAAAGAATAAGTAAATCTATCTAAACATGTCATAGCACTTAGCAAGAGAGGGAAAACACATGTAAGTAACAACACAAAGCATGACACACATATTTACGTGGTTCACCCCCACCTTGGGGCTATGTCCACCAACTCTTCTTATCTATTATTGTTGGCCAATCAGTTACAACCATAGAGCCTCAAAACCTACTCCATGCAGGATAGGAGATCTACGTAGCTCGCTAGATCCTCCTTCCCCAAATAGCTCTAAGCATAAAACCTTCTTACAATCTGTGCACTCAACACTTACAATACTTGCACTCATTTCTGCAAGTATATCACACAGATCAGCTCTTATCACTAAGCCACTTCTCAAGTGTCCTAAAAAAGGTCCCTTCTTACATAGCCTAGACTTCTACTTAGACATCACAAAAAGGGGCCTAAACATGGGTAAATCCATGGGCCGAAATCCCGGTCCTGTTACATTATCCCCAAAAACCCACAAAGGACCCAAAAAGGGGGTTTAACTTCCACGATCTCTGCTTCACCTTGCACTCCATCGTTGATAGGTTGTCGAAGTCCCAAAAATGGCCAAATATGACCAAGTGTTCCTCAAAACTTTGTCAAGTGCCAACAACCCCTATAGCTTTGGATAAGAACATTTTAAAATTGGTGCTCATCAACGATTGATGATTCTTGTGGGTTAATATGGAACGTTGATATGAGGCCTAGGGAGTTTTTAATTTTATGTGCATTGTGGGAACAATTTATAGTCATTGATATGGTGATCAGATAGATCTGGGTTGTCATTGACGAATGGAGAAATAGGAGTGTCGAAGTGTTGGATAAAGAAATTTGAATATCTAAAAGGTCATCATTGGAAAAATGGTTAATCTGGATCGTCAAATGATGCTAGGGACAGATCGCCGATGATTTTTATCAAGACACATTGTCGCTAGCGATATCCTATGGAGAACATGGATAAATTTCTTTATGTTTTGCGATGACCAAAAGGTTTATCTAATGAGGATAGGCCACACTAGTACATATGACCAAATTTGCGACATTTTTTCGCTGATATTTTCACACTTATCTGTCCCAATTTCCACAAAAGCCGAGATTTTTTTTCGTCGGAATAATTTCATCGCTATATCCATGATCCAGGTGTGCATGAAAACATCAATGAAATAAGCTCTCCACATGTCACCACCTTCAAGATCAGTTAATCCTATTCATCATCGCAATTACGACAAAATTTTGTCGCAATAATAACGACAAAGCATGGTAATTACGACGAAACTTCATCACAAATTGGGACGAAAATTTATGCCAAGCCAATAACTTACGACACAGATGTTGAATGTGTGACGCAAAACGGTCGCAACTTGCGATGAAAATCCGTGGCAATATCAACGAAAATGTATCTCAAGACCAAACTTACGACATAGATGTTGTATGTGCGACAAAAAGGCGTGGCAAATTGTGACGAAATTTCGTCCTTATTGCGACGGTTGTTCAAAAAAGAAATTTGTTTCTGATGAACTATCATTGATATTGCGACGATGACTTTAAGTTTAAAAAATAATTACATGAGATATGGTATTACCATATTACAATGTAATAGTAATGCAATATTACATTGTAATATGGTATACAAATGTAATATTGTAATATTGTAATATTCTATTGAAAGATGGATGTTAGAGAAAATGCGTAGATATTTTAGATTGAACATGATTATAGTAAATATATATATATATATATATATATGTGTGTGTGTGTGTGTATGTATGTATGTATCATGTACAAATAATCAAGGCACTAATCAACCAAATATTGGAAGCATGTGTTATCGTGAAGTTGGATTAGAAGTAAGGATACCAATATGACAATATACACAAAGAATAATTTGGAATATTTCTTTAAAAAAACACATGGATTGCATGAGTGAGTCATTATGCAATTTATATTACACAATAGTATGACAACACTTCTAAGATTGATGGATGATATCTTAAGACCATTTATCAAACTTGTTTATTGTAGCCTCCTTGTATGATATTTTGACTTTTAGCAAGATTTGGGAAGATCATTTGAAACATTTGGAGATGATATTCTTAACCCTTCAACACAATTAATTGCAAGCCAACATGAAGAAATATGAGCTTGGAAAAAAATTATTGTTTTTTATGGATTTTGTATTTAGAGGATGTGAATTTTGTATTGACCTAAGAAATATAAAATTCGTTGTAAATTGGTTGATCCTAGATAATTTAATTGAACCAAGGTAATTCATGGGGTTAGCAAATTATTTAGGAATGAAGTGTCTCTTCAATGCACATTAG
>ML786486.1:351786-370776 GCA_009831015.1 Picea engelmannii | reverse complement strand
GTGTTTTCTTCACCGCTGTTCCTCCTGAGCTTTCACGTCTGAATCCCCAAGGTACTTTTATCCTTTTTATTCTACCATCTCCACTGTTGTACTTGCCATCAATGACAAGCATACGCTACTTGGTAAACATTTGCCAACATAACTCCCTCTTGCCGAACAACGAGACATCACCGGTACCTCCCATCCAATGCTAGGGGTGCTCTTCTTCCCCCTTATCCCCTCGAGCCGCAAAGGGGCCACGCACACTATCCATAGATTCAGCTAGCTCCCAGCTTTCCTCGCAAGGCCGAGCTACCACTCCTCATCGAGTTGGGTATCCCAACTCCCACAAGCTAAGTCAGTCAAGTAGAGATTTTTGTAGCGTAACATTACACAAACAGAAGAAATCCTTCATCCTTCTCCCCCCTTCATTATATAGAGTTTTGAAGTCCCTTGCTTTCCTAAAATCTCATTTAATTAAGTTTTTAAAAATTAAATCCTAAAAATTCCTCCTAGTACAAGTGTCACCTATCCCCTTCATTCCTCTACAAATTAATTTCTTTAATTAATTAAATTCAATTATTTCCCTCACCCACCTAGACTCACTCCTAGAATTGCTCCTAGGTGTCCCCAAATTCTCTTACAAGTTTTAATGACTTTCCCCATTATCAATTTGCTAGTTTAGTTTTAAATTAGAAAGTTCTTAATGGTAGATACCTTACTAAGTTTGACTTTCTACTTTTTCCCTTGGGTTTCCCTTTTCTTCTTATGTTTCCCTCTTTTCCTAGTTTCCTAAATATTTTAGATTTCCCTCTTTCCCCTTTTCATTTAGGACTCAAATTGGCAGGTGTAGAAATTAACCCCCTTTTTCCTTTTTCCCTTTTTAGTTAATAATTTTAAATTATCATAAATAATAAAACAATTATTTCCCTTTTTTTTTAAATTTTACCCTAACATATTTTTATGATTCATTTGAATTGCTTACCCACTTATTATTACAAGATTTAACTAAGAATATAATTATTATTTATGTTTTTTTTATTTTTTATTTTTTTTAAAATAGATAGATAAAATTTTACCACTAGCATAATTTAGACTTAGACCTTAAATTTTCGTACTGGGTGACATTTTATTAGGGAATTGGTTTTTAAAAATTCTTAACACGTTATTCATCCTAAGGCCATCTAGGTTCATTCATTTATCATCAACAACGCGACGTGCCCTTCAGGATGCACTAGGTGCTCCAAGTGTGCCACTCACCTTAATTTGTTTCCCTTGCGCAACGTGCCCTTCAAGACACACTATGTTCTCCAAGGGTGCCACTCGCCTCTTTCCATTTTTCTTGCGCAACGTGCCCTTCAGGATGCACCACGTGCTCCAAGGGTGCCACTCACCTCTTGACTGACTTGGTAGACATCAAAAACCCCTGGAGTCAATACTCCGCCAGGTGAACTTGTGGGAGACTAAGGGCCTCTAAGGAATAAGGACCTCGCCTTATTGCGTGCCCCTTAGAATCATCGTGAGTGACTATCGCAATCCACCCTCATAGCATCATGGGTCCTCTTGAACTAGGTAAACGTTAACCTACAGTTCGAGCCACAACGGGAGTTCTAGTAGGTTGTGGTAGGGTTGTTGTCCACACCTCTCCCTCAACATATCTGGTTGTTGTGCATGACCCCTTTACTCCACATGTGAGTCTGGTCGACAAGCTATCGTCAGCCTGCATCATCAATGAATCATGTTAGAATATATCCATATCATATCATCTAATCAGATGCACTAATATCACAGTAAAACAATCAAACCCCAATGGTACACTCCCTGACTTGATCCAGAGTCCAAGGGGTTCCATCGATGCCTCTGCATCCTCGAGGTCCAAAATCCTTCACACTCAGTAAAACCGAGTCAATAGCACCTGTCTATGTCAATGCAATGAAACAACATGTCATCAACCCATAACGCCTCATAATCAAAATCGAATGTTTTAATAGCATAATAATCCAGATCACTTGCGAGCAAGTGTCCTCAAAGAATAAGTTATCTTAGTGCGCCAGAGAGGGATGTTACATACACCCCCTCTTGGTCTAAACTTCTTCCTGAAGTTTCATAGTATAAGTGCCAAAATAATGTCTATCACAATATCATAATTCTATCTATCAAACAAAAATGGAAACTGTTGGTGCACATCATAGGCATCCTCCCATGTCACCGAGTGCGGATTATAGTTGTCCCACTAGACCTTGACCAGGTCTACTGTTCAATGTCGTATTTGTTGAACGCGATGATTCAATATGTGGATTGGCTTAGCCATGAACGTCGGGCCTCATCCAATACCTACATGGAACTCATGTCAATAACATGTGTAGGATCACTAATATAATGTCTCAAAATAGATACATGAAAAGCATCATGCATATGCCTCAAAGAATCAGGCAAGGCTAGTCGATAGGCCACTGGCCCCTTTCTCTCCACAATCTCGAAAGGTCCCACGAGCCTAGGAGAGAGTTTAGCTCCCTTTCCAAACTTGATTGAACTCTTATGCGGTTTAACCCGTAAGAAGACTCGATCACCAACCTCGTAACTATGGTTGACACAGTGTGCATCGGCATAACTCTTTTGCCGATCCTGCACTTCTTTAATCCTTTGTCTTATCATTTTCATTTTCTCTTCCATTTCTAGGATCGCTTCTGGTCCCACCAGGA
Source organism: Picea engelmannii (assembly GCA_009831015.1). NCBI lineage: Eukaryota > Viridiplantae > Streptophyta > Pinopsida > Pinales > Pinaceae > Picea > Picea engelmannii. Next base: position 368,095 of record ML786486.1, on the reverse strand, counting down.
CCCTATCCTCAAGCCGATCCCAACTCAAAGGTGTCTGACATGGTCTCTCATAAAGAAACTCGAAAGGCGCCATCTTAATGGTGCTTTGGTAACTGTTGTTATAAGAAAATTCCACCAGTGGTAAGAATTCTTCCCAACGCTTTTGTTGGTCCATCACGTACATGCACAACATGTCCTCCAAGGTCTGGTTCATTTGTTCGGTCTTCCCGTCAGTCTCCGGGTGATACGTAGTACTAAAGTTAAGTTGGGTTCCCAAGGCCTCTTGGAAACTTGTCCAAAATCATCCAGTAAACACCAATCCTTGATCGGATATAATTCTCTTAGGCACTCCATGCAGGCTCACAATATCATTGATGAAAACTCTAGCTATGTCAGGTGCCTGATATGTCGTACGCACAGGAATAAGGTGAGCACTCTTTGTCAGAGTGTCCACTACTACAAAAATCGAGTCATGTCTCCTTTCCATCAGTGGCAATCCAATAATAAAATCCATCGAAATAACCTCCCATATTCATTCTGGAATAGCTTGTGGTTGTAGTAATCCTGCTGGGTGTCTATGTTCAGCCTTTACCTACTGACATTCTAGATATCTGGCCACATAGTTGACTATGTATTCCTTCAATCCCTTCTAGAATAATAAGGGTTTAAGGTCCGCCTCATCTTCGTGACTCTCGGGTGAGCCATGTAGATGGCTCTATGAGCCTCGCTTAGGATCAACATCCTCAATTTGTCGTTTGGCGGTACGTAAATCCAATTTTTAAACCTCAATAAACCATCGCTATCAAACGAAAATCCTTCAAATCTAGGTACCATCATTGTGTTTTGTCCGATAAAACCCTCGACCTCTTTGTACCGGTCATCGTCACGCTGTAAAGTTAGAATCTTTTCATGTAGATTCATCTGAAGAGGCAACACCGAAAAGATGCATGGTCTCTGACTCAATGCATCTGCCACTCGGTTCACTGTTCCTTTTATGTAAGTAATCTCGAAGTCATACTCGCTAAGCAATTCCGACCAACGTCTTTGCCGTGCGTTCAGGTCACTTTGTGTAAAGATGTGTTGTAGTCCACAGTGGTCAGTCTTTAGTTCAAATTTTCATCCAACAAGGTAGTGTCTCCAAACCTTCAAGGCATATACGATGGCTAACAACTCCAAATCGTGTGTCACGTAGTTCTCCTCATGCCTTCTCAGTTTCCTTGAGATGTAAGTGATCACTCATCCGTCTTGCATCAAGACTTCGCCTAAGTCTTCCTTGGATGCGTCAGTGCATACCAAGAAGTCTGCATCCATGTCAAGGACCTTTAGTATCAGTGTTGATGTCAACAACTCCTTGAGCCTCCGAAATGATTCCGCGCATTTCTCGGTCCAAACAAACTTCTTGTTTTTCTTCTACAATTCCGTGATCGGATTTGCTATCTTCAAAAATCCCTCGATGAACTGTCAATAGTATCCTGCTAAACCCATGAAACTACGAACTTTTGGGACATTCGTCGGCGCAGGCCATTCCATAATAGCCTCGACCTTTGCTGGATCCATGGTGATGCTTTCGCCAGAGATGACATGCCCTAAGTAGTGAATCTTCGATTGATAAAATGAGAATTTGGACAACTTCCCATATAATTTGTGCTCTTGCAAACACTGTAGTACCAAGCGTAAGTGCTCATCATGCTCCTCCGTCATCTGAGAGTAAATCAAAATATTGTCAATGAATGCTTGGACGAACTTGTCAAAGTACTCGTGGAACACCCCATTCATCAAACTCATAAATACCCCTGGGGAGTTTGTTAGTCAAAATGGTAAAAAATTAAACTCATAATGTCCAAACCTCATCTTAAAGGTGGTCTTAGGGAAGTCATCTTCCTTAATCTATAACTGGTGGTACCGTGATCGCAAATCGATCTTTGAGAACATCGTCACACCCTTCATCTGATTGAATAGATCATCAATCCTCGACAACGGTTATTGATTCTTGATCGTGGCCTTGTTCAATTGACAGTAGTCAATGGAGAGCCTCCATGACCCATCCTTCATTTGTATGAAAATAACAGGCGCACCCCACGGTGACACACTTGGACGTATCAGTCCCAGGTCCAGCAATTCCTTTAGTTGCATTCTCAACTCTTGTAACTTCGGGGTCGACATCCGATATGGCATTCTCGCTATCGGTTCAGTCCTCAGTTTTAGGTCTATGGTAAACTCCAATTCTCTCTCTGTCGGCATCCCAGGTAACTCCTCCAAAAATACATCTGCAAACTCTCTCACCACCGGAAGGTGTTCTAGACCTTCTGCTACTCCCTTCTCATTTAACACAAGGATCACACAAAGCTTGAAGCCCTTGCGCATGCTCTTCAAAAGCTGCAAGGAAGAGATGAACCTCAGGGAAACTCCCTGGTTTTGGCCTATAATCGCATGTCTTTGTCCCTCATCATTGACCAAGCTCAACTATTTCATCTTGCAGTTGAGTATCGCCTCATGTGATTCCAACCAGTCTATACCGATCACGATGTCATAAGATCCTAAGATCGTGACGTACAGGTTGGCCCTGGTGACAAACTCTCCTAGGTTAAGGATACAGCCTGTAACCTTTCCTCCAACCTTTTGTTTGGCTCCCGAGGCCATCTCTACAAAGATAAACTCATCCTATTCGACTTCCTTTACCTTAATCCTTTTTAGCGTTGCACCCGAAATGAAACTCTCGGTAGCACCAGGATCTATCAAAATACTAAGTGTTTAGTCAGTGACGGTACCTGTCATCTCGAGCAAAGTCAAGTGATGCTCTACCTGGCGGTTATTCACTGCTGCATGAATCCGATGGGCCTTGCCCATATCTCCCATGGTAGTCGGTCCAGCTGATCCGGAGGCTCTAGTCCTCTCCATAGGGGAGTCGTACTGGTAGTATGGCTCCCCACATGTCCAACACCCCTTCTTTGGACTAGTAGTCCTGGTACCCAAAGTAGAAGATGACGACCCACCGACTTAGAATCCTAGTCTGTTCTGCTGAATAGGCCTAAACTATTGTTGTTGCAGTCGATGTTGTTGTTGATGATGTGGTCTCTAATAAGGTGTTCATTACTGAGGCATCGGTCGCCAAGGTGTAGTGAAAGTGGATCCCCTATGGAAGCCACGATACCTTGGCGTATGTCTAGCTGGTGTCTGATGTTGTTGTGCACCAAATGACACCTACCCTGCTGGTCTTGCTGGAGTCCTGGTCTGACCATCACTGATAAGCTCCTCCTCTACTATGAGGGCCTTCTAGAAGACATCATGCAAGGTTTGAGGCATCAAAATCCTAACCTTGGAACGTATGTTGTCGTTAAGGCCGAACATGAACCTGTTGACCTTAAGTTTCTTAGTGTTAAGATGCAGAGCATACCGGAGTAGCTCCATAAAATGAGCCTCGTACTCGGACACCATATGACCACCCTGTCGTAAAGTGTTGAACTCGTTGAGCTGGAACTCAATGAATTCCTCTGATAGGTATCTCTCTCTGAATCATTCCTCGAACAGTTCCCATGACACGTCTTTGAAGGCCATGTTCAGCTGTGGTAGGAGCGTCTTCCACCATAGAAGAGCACTTCCTTTCAGTTGGAAGACCACCATTCATACCTTCATGTTGGAGGTATAATCGTGAAGTGTAAAGCACATCGCCATATTCTCCAACCATGCCTCGGCGGCTGCGTCATCTGGGGCACCTAAGAACTCAGGAAATTTGACCTTCTCAAGCTCCCGGTGAATGCTACCAGTACTAACTGGAGTGCGCGGTGGACCCTCAGAGGGTGTTTATGCTCTGGCCTCATCTCTATCCAAACGGATGATCACTGCCTCAAACATGTGCTGAAAAGATGTCATCATTCTGACCACATCACCAACTGCTATATTCTCCTACATGACAACCTGTTCGTCTCCCTGGGGGTTAGATCCCTTAGGCGTGGATGCAACTGGAGGCGTCGTGCCTCCTCCCTAGGCACCCTGTCATCTGCCTCAACGGTGTCCTCTGACCATGAATACTTGCACGCATACAAGTCAACTCAATTAGCAACATTATAGTCAAATCATATCAACGAAAGCTATAGCGATCCCTAGTCGTGGGTTGAACCCGCTCTGATACCATATGTAATGACCCCATCGTTACGACAACAAGAGAAGCAACCTTTTTTGTTTTCATTTTTTTTTTCAAAAGTTAAGAGGCAAGAAGGCAATGATGACAACATTTTAATCACACCATTGATGACGAATGCTAGCACGTAGTCCAAGCAACAAGTTATTATGACACCACACACCGGCTCAAGACAACTGGCAAACATGTGCAAAATAACAAGGAGGACGACTACCCTTCCGACGCAAACATGATCACACCTACAAGCTAAGGGACAACACCCCCATCCCGACATCACGGTCTAGACGAACAAATACTAGAACCTCAAGGCGCACGGACCTAATGTCTAAAGGCGTTCGACCCTTGTGCCAAGAGAAAATTGCACACTCGTCAACACTCACACAAAAGAACCTACTCCAGTCAAGATCTCGTTCATCACTATCCCTAGAGCACTCCATGATCCCCTCATCAGGAATCATTCTGTTCCCCAGGTGATAGATGCGTCAATAACCTTGGCGCAAAACAAAAGGGACCGAGATTCAAGAAAACTCTGATGAGCTAGGAATCGAATACTGACTGGGAGACTATACCTACCCCACAAAAAGGTTGACGAGACACAAGAGGACGAAGACAAGGGGTGACAACAACCCACACAACATCGTCCCCGACCCCACCAATCACCTAGTCTAACCGGTCTATGATTACATTCAATTTGAACAAGGGTTCCATTCTAACGAGGCACATCAAGTTACAATTAGACAATAATGCATCCACTAAATAAATGTTAATGCAATTAATTTTGAAAATCTAAGTGGTCAATACTAATACCATAATTATAAATTCCCTCTATCCTTAATTAAAATTCAATCCAGCGAGTCTAAAATTTGCAATCAATTCCTTACTTACCAATCAAATTTTAATCTTTAACACAACCTAATCGATCAAGTCTATGTTAATCCAAATTCTCCACCCAACTAGACATTAACTTAAATAACAACATTTACAATCTTAAAGTAGAATTCTATCACTATAACACTTATGAACAATTAAATCTCAGCAAGTAGTCTAGTTATATTGACCGAACTAACAATACTATCTATCTAAGAATATTACAAGGAAACTACTAACTATTAGAAGGGTTGGAGCAATTTATCGAGGAAATTAACATAGCGGTTACTTAACAATTAATATAGAAATAACAAGGCAATTACATGACCATTAACACGACAATTAAAAATGCACTAATGTAGTTTACATGACTGTTGTCATAACAAGTAATACAACAATATCAAGGCATTTAAGGTGTTTGTTAACATTTAACTCGTTGTGTCATTTAATCCAAAGAATGAATTTGCTGGCCATTTACATTGATGTAGCAATTGTTCTTGCAATTAATATGACCATTACATAACAATGAATCTATCAATAACAAGGCATTTAACTCAATGTTATCCATCTTATTTGCTGGAAAAAATTACGGCACTTAATGCGACCATTACATAGCAATGAATATAGAAATAGTAAGGCATTTAACTAACTATTATCCATTTAATTCGTTGTGGCAAAATTAGCAAAAACGCAGTGCCCACATGGTGGCCAATCGTGCCCAATTGACAGCAATTCAACAATTAAAGGAAAACATATCCAATCAACATCAATGCAGTCCATCACACAAGGGCAAACGCAGTCATAGTTTGAAGGCTAAATCGTGGTCATTACTGCAAGTCAGTTATGAGTTGAATAACAAAAAAAAGGATGGGCGAATTCAACATGCACATAGTCAATTTTTATTTACCAAAACCGTGGTCATTCCGGCAAGTGAATTTAAGATTTAAAAGGCTAAATTCATGGGTGATTTCTACAGCAAATTAGTCCATCATTGGAAAGAAAAAACGTGGGCATTTAAAATGACAAATATAGTCTCATTTCAAAGAAAAAATGTGGGCATTTAAAACAACAAACTCAGTCTCATTTGAAAGAAAAAACGTGGGCATTTAGAACAACAAACTCAGTCTCATTTGAAAGCAAAAATGTGGGCATTTAAAATAGTAAACTCAGTCTCATCTGAAAACAAACACGTGGGCAATTAAAACAACAATCCCAGTCTCATTTGAAGGCAAAACGTGGGAATTTAAAACAACAAACTCAGGCTCATTTCAAAGAAAAACGTGGGCATTTAAAACGACAATCTCTGGCAACATTTAAAAGAAAAAACGTTTTTCCATTTCTAGGATACCAATACCAAATGAAAACATGAATCGATTCATTTTTCCATTGCCAGAATACCAATACAAAATTCAGACATGAATCAATTCGTTTTTCCATTGCCAGAATACAAATACAAAATGCAGACATGAATCAATTTGTTTTTCCATTGCTAGAATACCAATGCAAAATGTAGACATGAATCAATTTGTTTTTCCATTACCAGAATACAAATACAAAATGCATACATGAATCAATTTGTTTTTCCATTGCCAAAATACCAATACAAATTGCAGACAACAGTGAGAGAATCGAAAGGATCCAATCATCCAAGGACAACAACGGAGGTAGACGGTTGATAGGTTCGTCATTTGCTCATCATCCTCGCACAGAAAGGCAGGGCATTGAGATCCATAGGTCTATTAACGTCGAAGCGATGACCGTAGATCAGGCTCTTGGCCGACTGCCCAAGCGAGCACTGATGAGCTAGGGATGATAGGCAAAACCACCACAATGGTCACAATCAAACACCACAAGGAGGTCAAGACATGTGGGGAAATGAAGGCCATGGGAGTCAATCAATCATCGAGCTAGGCTATGAAAGAAATTCAGTCATCAATCTAGACAATCAATTTAGTTACTCCAGTAAACATGCAGATCCAAGCATAAATCCTACAACAATCTACCATACAAAAATGAAGAGAGCGTACCGTTGCCTGATCGCCTGCTCTGAGTGACCTCCAGCATGCTCTGTGTGACTCCTGCTTACTGACCGATGAGACTTCATTGGTACCTCCCAACCAATGCTAGGGTACTCTTCTTCCCCATTATCCCCCCGAGCTGCAAAGGGGCCACACACACTATCTAGAGATTCAGCGAGCTCCCATCTCGCCTCGCAATTTCGAGCTACCACTCCTCACCGAGCTGGGTATCTTAACTCCTGCAAGCTAAGTCAGTCAAGTAGAGATTTTTGCAGTGTAACATTACACAAACAAAATATATCTTTCATCCTTCTCCCCCCTTCATTATATAGAGTTTTGTAGTCCCTTACTTTCCTAAAATCTCATTTAATTAAGTTTTTAAAAATTTAATCCTAAAAATTCCTCCCTGTACAAGTGTCACCCATCCCCTTCATTCCTCCACAAGTTAATTTCTTTAATTAATTAAATTCCCTTATTTCCCTCACCCACCTAGAGTCACTCCTAGAATCGCTCTTAGGTGTCCCCAAATTCTCTTATAGGTTTTAATGACTTTCTCCATTATCAATTTGCTAGTTCAGTTTTAAATTAGAAAGTTCTTAATGGTAGATACCTTACTAAGTTTGACTTCCTGTTTTTTCCCTTGGGTTTCCCTTTTCTTCTTATGTTTCCCTCTTTTCCTAGTTTCCTAAATATTTTAGATTTCCCTCTTTCTCCTTTTCATTTAGGACTCAAATTGGCAGGTGTAGAAATTAACCCCCTTTTTCCTTTTTCCCTTTTTAGTTAATAATTTTAAATTATCATAAATAATAAAACAATTATTTCCCTTTTTTTTTTAATTTTACCCTAACAGATTTTTATGAATCATTTAAATTGCTTACCCCCTTATTATTACAATATTTAACTAAGAGTATCATTATTATTTATGTTTTTCTTATTTTTTTTAAAATAGATGGATAAAATTTTACCACTAGCATAATTTAGACTTAGACCTTAAATTTTTGTATTGGGCGACATTTTATTAGGGATTTTTTTTTTTTAAATTATTAACACGTTATTCGTCCTAAGGCCATCTAGGTTCATTCATTTATCATCAACAATGTGACGTGTGTAGAGACCTAATTTAATTAAATCTAAAAATTCATACAATTAAACATATAATTCCTTTCTCATTGCATAAATAATTCATTCACCATCATATAAGCATTAATATTCAACAGAAATTAAAATTTATCCACATCATGAATATAACCTAGCAAATTCATAATTAAAATACCTCCTTCTGATGCTAATTCCCGCTGATCTGGTGGTCCTTTCCCTACTTCTTTGCCCAGCCTGATGCACTGACCAAACCCTTCCCAAACCTACTAACCTCCTAGCCAGCTAGGAGCAGCCTGTCTGGCTCCTTATCTCCAGGATACCGAAAGGAATCCTGGCCTCAGTGCCCAAAACCCCCAGCAACCCGGTGCCCCCTGCAATGATTCTCAAAAATCCCAAAACCAAACTCCCAACACCAGAAAAATAAGCAAACCAGACATACAATCTTCTCCCTTCCAATAATTCTCCCTCCCAAATAAATAATGCCCTCTCTCATAGGAATCTTCCCCGTCATATCTCCCCTTCACTGAATCTCCTCCCCCTCATTAATTTCCTTATCTCCTCCTTTATTACCTTATCCCCTTCTTTATTATCTTATCCCCTCCTTTAGTATCTTATCCTTAATTTAGTGCTTCATTTCCCCCCTACATACGTAAAGTATTTAATTAAATAAATTAAAATTATTAAGCCCCTTTAATTCATTACACAACCTTTAATGAGGCAATTGATTAATAAATAAGTAATTAATTAATGTTATTAATACTAATCATTGTTTAACTAAAACCATATTAGGACATTTAATTATCTAATTAATTTTACTTAATAATCCCTATGCATCTATTTAACCAGGGTTGTTACATACACCCACCCTTCAGGAAACTTCGTCCCGAAGTTAAGGTATCTCATGGTACAAAGGAAAAGAAACATGGTTCACACATTCATAACAATTAACCAACACTGTTAGTAAGTAAGTCAAGAAAACTCATACATATTAGTGTACATGTACAAGAAATGCATGTGTAGCTAGTACATACAAGTCTCATGCATGTACTAATAATCAATAACTATCACCCTTATAGTAATTTATGTATGCATCCAATCCAATCAACAAGACCGTTCTTTTATAAAAGACAATAAACCAATCAAATGTTTGTGAAATCCTTTAATTACTATTATCTAGTTCAACAATTTTATTTAGACAACTGTGGTTTAGTTACGTAATTATGAATATTCATATATACACATTTTCTTTTTAGAAGGGAAAACATTAAATTCCACCATCAGACAAATCTCCATACTTTCTCAACTATTTCTATTCATCCTTCCTTCCTAACTTACTTCCATCTTCATTCCTATCCTTCCTTTGTTGGACTATCTTGGAGCGTCAACTATATTGATCTAACTCCAAATAGAACCCGTAAGCAGAAGTGTCACTATCTCGACTAAGCTTCCCCAGCAGGCATCTGGCAGTCATCATCACACATCTTGGGGAGCGTGAGCTAACACCGTCCTCCCATGACTTTAGGTTTCGGAGGACACATGGTGGGAAATGCCTCTGCCCCTCCTAATCATAACTAGGGTCCACACCCTACAATGGAATATACAGTGGCATCGTGTTGTTGGGATTTTTGTCATCGTTTATTCAGTTTTGGGCAGTCTCATCACCTGAAATCTTGCACTGGTCCACATATCATAGAAATGCATCCAAACCAATATAATTTCACATACAAATATTTGTACCATAATGTTTCTTGGCTAGTGGTCATGACATCCACTTTCATCATCATTATCCCTTGGCTATTTCATCATTTCACTTCGTCATCTTTGTACCAACAACTTAACATCAAATTTTTCAAGTTAGAAATAGATCTCATAATATCCCATTATTCAATTTAGACACCCATTCATTAAAATTATCATTTACCAAATAGATTGCATCATATCCAACATCATTCTAATAGCATTAATCATTCATAAAATTTTCATTCTCACAATATGTTGCATCATATACATCATCATCAATAACATTTAAACATTCATAAAATTTGCATTCACATAGTAGATCGCACTATATCCATCATCATCAATAACATTTAAACATTCATAAAGGTTCATACGTCTTAAAAGTTTAAGTGTATCATTTAATAGTTTCACTGTGAGTAGAAAATAAAAGTGTAGGCCTCAGGTAATCCTGGTTGTCTAAGTCAAAAGGTGGTGTTACATACACCCAACCTTCGAGAAACATATTCTTGAGGTGGTCAAAAAAGTGAGGGATAGTCTCGTCATAGTGTCTCGGCGTCTTCCCAAGTAGCAAATCCTGGACTATACTTGTCCTGTTGGACTTTAACTTGGTCTACCAGACGGTTCCTGAGCTGTCGAACTCTACGGTCCAATATGTGTAACGGTTCTACCATGAGGGTTCCCACGTCCGATACTTGCAATTCCTTCCAATTTAGTTTATGTGATTCATCAGCAACATAATGACGTAAAACAGATACATGAAAAACATTATGAGTTTTATGCAAGTGGGGTGGCAGTACAAGATGATAGGAAACGGGTCCAATTTTCTCTTGGATTTCGAATGGTCCTATAAATCAAGGTGACAACTTTTTCCCCTTCCCAAACCATATGGTACTCTTATTAGGCCTGATACGAATGAAAACCTAGTCTCCCACCTCATAACTTTGGTTGGTCCTGTGTGCATCTGCATAACTTTTCTATCTATCATGTGCTTCCTTCAGTCTATGTCTAATTTGAATCACCCGTTCCTCCATCTCTTGAATCAATTCTGGCCCAACTGTTACTCGGTCTTCTAATCTATCCCAACTCAACAGCGTTCTGCATGGCCTTCCATACATATCTTCTTAGGGTGGCATTCTGATGGAGCTATGAAAACTGTTATTGTAGGAAAACTCTACCAAAGGTAGGTACTTCTCCCAATGGGTTTGATTATCCATGACATACATCCTAAGCATGTCTTCCATGACTTGATTTACTCTCTCAGTTTTCCCATCTGTTATAGGATGATAAGTTGTGCTTAAGTTCAACTGAGTCCCCAATGCTGACTGCAAACTTGTCCAAAACCTAGAAGTGAATCTGGAGTCCCTATTTGAAATGATCTTCTTAGGTATCCCATGCAAACAGATAACCTCATTTACAAACACACGTGCCACATCAGTGACATCGTAAGTGTCTCTTACTGGAATGAAATGAGCACTCTTGGTTAACTTATCCACTATCACAAGAATGGCATTGTGTCTATGAGATGTGAGTGGCAACCCCACAACAAAATCCATAGAAATGACTTCCCACTTGGACATAGGAACATCATGTGGTTGTAGGAGGCCTGCTGAGTGATGGTGGCCGGCTTTCACTTGTTGAAACTCTAGGAAATTGGCGACGAAATGGACTACATCATGCTTCATGCCTACCCAGAAGAAGAGTTTCCTCATGTCCGCGTACATCGTCTTCACACCCGGGTGTGCACAATAAAGTTCTCTATGGGCTTCCTTCAGTATGATGCTTCGAATATCTCCATTTTAAGGGTGGTACATCCTTCTTGATATCTTAATAGTCTGTCTACTTCCAGACTATATCCTTCATACTTTGGGTCTAATTTCCTCCCACTCTGGAGGTTTGAAGTAACCTTTAAATACCAACTATCTCCTTGGAGTTGCGCCAACACATGTTCCCTCAGATTGACCTTTAAAGGTACCAAGGAGAGGACACGTGATCTCCTACTCAAGGCATCTATGACCATATTTTCCTTTCCCTTGATGTATGAAATACCAAAATTGTACTCACTCATAAACTCACTCCATTGCCTTTACCTGATATTCAGATCTCTTTGAGTGAAGAGATGTTTTAAACTTTGATGGTCCATTTTGAGCTCAAAGTTTCACCCGACAAGATAGTGCCTCCAAAGTTTCATAGCTAGCATTACAAGTGCCAATTCTAAATCATGAGTAGCGTAAAGCTCTTTGTGTTTCTTCAACTTCCTTAATTCATAAGCTATCGCTCCTCCATCCTGCATTAGAACGGCCCCCAACCCTTGCTTTGAGGCATCCGTGTAGACTATGAAGTCCTTTTCCATATCCGACACTTCTAGAATTGGCGCACTAGTTAGTAACCTCTTAATCTCAATGAATGCACTATCACATTCTTTTGTCCATTCATACCTGACCCCCTTGCGCTGCAAGGTGGTGATGGGTTTCTCTATTTTGGAGAATCCCTCCACAAATCTCCGATAATAACCTACTAGCCCCATGAAGCTTCTCACCTCATGGGCATTTTTTTGGCACTGGCCACTCCATAATGGCCTTTACCTTTTCTGGGTCCACATAGATTCCTTCGTCAGAAATGATATGACCTAAATAGTGAATCTCTTTCTGGAATAAGGAACGCTTCGACAACTTCCCATACAATTTTTTCTCTCTAAGGTAGGACAACACTACTCGTAAGTGTTCCTCATGTTCTCTTTCGTTCTTGGAATAGATGAGGATGTCATCTAGAAAGACTTATACAAAATGGTCTAAGTACTTTTGGAATATGTTGTTCATGAGGCTCATGAATACTGCTAGTGCATTGGTCAATCCGAAAGGTACTACGACAAACTCGTAATGTCCAAACCACGTTCGAAAGGTAGTTTTTGGAATATCGCCTTCCTTAATCCTTAACTGGTGATACCCTGATCGCAAATCAGTCTTTGAGAATACCGCTGCTCCTTTCATCTGATCGAAGAGGTCATCTATTCATGGCATTGGGTGCCAATTTTTCACTGTAGCATGATTCAAGTCCCTGTATTCTATACACAGTTGTAAGGATCCATCCTTCTTCTTTACAAAAATTACCGGTGCACCCCAGGGTGAAACACTGGGCCTTATTAACCCTAAGTCCAATAACTCTTTTAAATGCATTTGCAATTCACAAAGTTCCGGCACTATCATCCGATACAGAGTTTTGGAAATTGGTTCTGCACCAGGTTTTAGCTCAATAGTAGAATCAAGCTCCCTCTCAGGAGGTAACCCTGGTAACTCGTTCGGAAAAACATCCTTAAATTTTGACAATATCGGGTACTGATCTAATGAGGGTCCCTTCCTTTCATTAACTTATTCCACTACATATAGTCGACACCCTTGCCTCAAGCATCGTTTAACCTTCATATTTGAGATAAATAATAATGACACCTTTCTCTGTACACCCTGGATCTCTACTGGCCTTCCTTCATCGTCGACACAAAGCACACTTTTTGCAAAACAATCTACCAAAGCTCGATGAGCTGCTAACCAATCCATTCCAATGATTAGTTCGTATGCCCCGAGAGTAGTTACTTATACCTTCAACCTGGTAGTACACACTCCCAGGTCTACTATACAATTATCGATGCTAGGTCCTACCGCTTGTTTCCCCCGAAGCCATCTCGACTTGTTTAAAGTCATCGTGTTCGTAGGATGCCAACCCACTCTTTTCTAATGCACATGGTGAAATGAAACTATATGTAGCACCAGAATCAAATAAAATCTTAACGTTGATATGATTTAGCATACCTGATGACTCCACCACCGTGAATTGATGCTCGGCCTGGCGATTATTAACCACTACGTAAATCTGGTGGTTGTTACTTGCTCTTCCCATCAGGGCCTTTCCTTCTCTATGCACCAATACTGATTGTAACTCTAGGCAGTCACATTTTTAATGGGGTCCTCCACATCCTCAACAGGTAACACGAGATTGAACCTCCGCACTGTTATGTGACTGTCTTTTAAATGAGTTCCTTCCCCTGGAACCCTTGCCCATACTAGTTTTTCCCTGAGATGGCCATGGACCTGTCTGCATCATTGGTGATGAATGAGATGATGCACTCGCTGCCATTGAAATCCCTACGGTTACTATCCTTGGTGCGACTCTGTTACCATATGGAGGTGTCCTTGATCCCCCTCCCTTGGAAAATGTCCTAGGGGCCTTCCCGATCAATCCAAGATGATGCGGAAAGGTCGACCTCATACCTCCATTCAAGTTCATGTGTTCCTCCGCGTAATGCATATTTTCCACTGCTTCTGCTACTGAAGACTGTTTCCACATCCACACCATAGCTCTTATATTAGGGTTCAATCCATAGAGGAAGCGCTCTGCCTGTCGTTGGTCATTATCCATATACGAAACATATTTGACCAATTCCATAAATCTGATCTCATATTCTTCTATAGTCCTGTTTCCCTGTACTAAGGCATGAAACGCCCCTACCTGTTGTTCCTCATAGTAAGCTGGCAGATATTTCCTTCGGAACCTCTCCTCTGTAACAACCCTAGTTGAATAAATGTTTAAGGTTTATTAAGTAAAAATTAACTAGGGGATTAATTATCTTAACATGGTATTAATTAAAGAAGATTGGTATAAAGATACTAATTAAATATTTATTAATTAATTAAAGGTTATAAGTTTTATTAATTAATTAACTAATTAACTACCTATTATATTCAATAACTTGGGAATTAAATTTAAAAGCGATAATAAGTTATATTTTTTAAATAAAAAAAAAGAGAAAGGAGAGTTACGTACACATAAAGGGATAAGAATTAATTCAAAGGGATAAGATATTAATTATGAGAAGATAAGGTAATAAATGGGTTAGGTAGGGAAGTAAATGAGGGGGAAGTCAGTGAAGGAGGGATATGGAGGGGAAGGAGGTTTACGAGAGGGGGATTCTATGGGAGATTGGGGGATGGACTTTGGGGGCTCTTGGATTTGCAGAGAGGAGGGGAGTTTTGGAGTGGGGGATTGGATCAGTATAGGCACCGATTTGCTGGAGGTTTTGGGCACGGGGGTCAGGATATCCATATGATATCCTGGAGCTAGGAAGTTACCTAGTTGGCAGGGTGGAACTAGGTTTTGGGTAGTGTTTACACAGTGCAGCAGCAGTCAAGAAGGCAAGTGGACAAACAGAGGGTTATTAGCATTAGACCCAGGTATTTGAAATTTTGTAATTGTTTTTATTATGTTATAAAATTTTAATATTCGTTGTTAAATATATATGCGAATGTGATCAATTAAAGGAATTTGATAAATTTTACTATTTTTCTCAATTTAAAGAAATTTTTGAATTTTACTGCTATGTTGTAGAAATAAATGGTTGTTTAATGTATTTGGTTATTACACATGGTATCCGAGCATTTTAGTTCGAAATCTGGGCCTATGGGCCAAGTTCCCAAAACTCTAAGCGCTAACTCCAGCCACGCTTAACCTGCAAACAAACCATAGAAATTTTAATAAATAAAAAAAATTTTAATATAAAATTAAAATAACATAAATAAATTTTTTTTTTTTTTAAAAAGTCAAATCGGGCATGCATGAAGCCCACATGCCCACTTTTCTTCCTCCATCTCCCTCGTATCTAACCCTAAAACCCTACACCTACCAGCTCTTTGAACCCTACACGTCCTTCCTCTGCCGCCTCTCGCCTCTTTCCTCGACTCTTGGCTTCGTCAGGATTGATTCTCTTGCACAACTCCTTCCTGTTGAACAAGTCCTGCAGTAGTTGTTGCACTTTGGGTATGTGCGTCGAGCCTCCCACCAGAACACCTTCCCCGATCTGGCCTTTGTCCATATAGCACTTGTTTTATTGCTTATGCTCGCGCTGGGTATGTTTTCTGTACCCCAAGAAGAAAAAATCGCTAAACATATAAAGTTATCTGAGAACATCGATGGCCTCCATGACAGTTATGGAAATGACAAACCAATGCAGCAGGTGGAGGTTCTGTCATGGAAGCCACGAGCCTTTCTATATCACAATTTTCTGGCCAAGGATGAATGTGAATATTTAATTAACACTGCGAGATCACACATGGAGAGGTCATTGGTTGTGGATAGCGAAACAGGAAAAAGCATGGAAAGCAAAATCCACACAAGCTCTAGTCACTTCCTAAACCGAGGACGAGATAAAATTGTACATAGGATTGAAAAAAAGGATTGCAGATTTTGCATTCATACCTGAAGGTATCTAATCTATATTCATAACCTTTGAATTTGTAATCATGCTTCCAACTCACTGTTTCAGTCCTCGTGACATGCTCTGTTCCAGTTCATTGTGTCGTAGTTTATACGTTCTGCTATTTCTTACAAGTTCTCACTGTCTCATTTGTATGTTGTTTCGTTTAATTTCAAACGAGTTGGGCTTAACCCATGCACCCACCCATCCACACGCACATTTTAACAA
>ML786486.1:315013-330760 GCA_009831015.1 Picea engelmannii | reverse complement strand
TGGTTGTTGTCTTTTATAAAAGACTAGTCTTGCTGACTGGATTGGATGCATACATAAATTACTAAAGGATGATAGTTTTGATTATTAGTACATGCACGAGACTTGTATGTACTAGATACACATGCATTTCTTGTACATATACAATAGTATGTATGAGCTTTCTTGACTTACTTACTGATAATGTGGGTTACTTGTTATGAATGTGTGAACCATGTTTCTTTTCCTTGTACCATAATATACCTTAACTTCAGGACGAAGTTTCTTGAAGGGTGGGTGTATGTAACAACCCTAGTTGAACAAATGTTTAAGGTTTATTAAGTAAAAATTAACTAGGGGATTAATTGTCTTAACATGGTATTAATTAAACAAGATTGGTATAAAGATACTAATTAAATATTTATTAATTAATTAAAGGTTATAAGTTTGATTAATTAATTAACTAATTAACTACCTATTATATTCAATAACTTGGGAATTAAATTTAAAAGGGATAATAAGTTATATTGTTTAAATAAACAAAAAAAGAAAAAGGAGAGTTACGTACACATAAAGGGATAAGAATTAATTCAAAGGGATAAGATATTAATTATGAGAAGATAAGGTAATAAATGGGTTAGGTAGGGAAGTAAATGAGGGGGAAGTCGTTGAAGGAGGGATGTGGAGGGGAAGGAGGTTTACGAGAGGGGGATTCTATGGGAGATTGGGGGATGGACTTTGGGGGCTCTTGGATTTGCAGAGAGGAGGGGAGTTTTGGAGTGGGGGAGTGGATCAGTACAGGCACTGGTTTGCTAGAGGTTTTGGGCATGGGGGCCAGGATATCCATATGATATCCTGGAGCTAGGAAGTTACCTAGTTGGAAGGGTGGAACTAGGTTTTGGGCAGTGTTTACACAGTGCAGCAGCGGTCAAGAAGGCAAGCAGACAAACGAAGGGTTATTAGCATCAGACCCAGGTATTTAAAATTTTGTAATTGTTTTTATTATTTTAGAAAATTTTAATATTCGTTGTTAAATATATATGTGAATGTGCTCAATTAAAGGAATTTGATAAATTTTACTATTTTGCTCAATTTAAAGAAATTTTTAATTTTACTGCTATGTTGTAGAAATAAATGGTTGTTTAATGTATTTGGTTATTACACATGGTATCATAGCATCTTAGTTCGAAATCTGGGCCTATGGGACAAGTTTCCAAAACATTAAGCGCTAACTCCAGCCACGCTTAACCTGCAAACAAACCACATAAATTTTAAATCGAATTAAATTTAATAGGTAGTTAATTAGTTAATTAATTAATCAAACTTATAACCTTTAATTAATTAATAAATATTTAATTAGTATCTTTATACCAATCTTGTTTAATTAATACCATGTTAAGAAAATTAATCCCCTAGTTAATTTTTACTTAATAAACCTTAAACATTTATTCAACTAGGGTTGTTACATCCTCGAAAAGTTCCCAAGATACTGTGTCCGGGGTAAGATGCAATTTTCTTTCCAGGTTGCCCCACCAGCTCAAGGGGTTGTCTCTTAACTGAAAAATAGTTATCTTCGCCTTTGAGTTGGATGCATAGTCCCTTAAAGAAAAACACCCTGTCATGCCTTCCAACCATGCTTCTGCGCATTCACTGGTGTGACCCCCGGAAAACTCTGGAAGTTTGATCTTTTGCAATTCTCGAGTGATGTCTTCGGGTGGAGGTCCTCCCCCTGAATCCCTTGATGCTTCTGGATTACCTGTTCCAGATAGTGGGGGTTCCACTTCAGTCCCTACTAGTTGTCGCCCCTTTAAGGTCTCATTTATGGCCTCCAACGAGCATAGTATGAGAGCTAGTTTAGGCGATGGTGGCGGCAGCACTGGCGGTGTTGGCGGTGCCTGCAACGATGCTCACCTGCCTTGATTCCATTGAGTCCTAACCATCCTATATGATTTAACCTGCATCAACCAAAGTTGTCAAGGTGAGTTCAAGCACGTTTCGAATTGGTGCTACTTAAACTAGAAAATAGGGTTAGGCTTAAGTTTCTTTTACTTATCTGTAAACAAGCATTACTCTCTTTAGGGGATTGGCTAGGTTAGGGTTAAAGCGTCTAAGATTTATTTGTTTGCCTAAGAAAACTATTGACTCCTTCTCCTGGTAGTTACACTGGCACTATACCCCACTCGCTAATTCCTCTAACTTACCCTCCTAGCATGCATGAAGCCTCCTTCCGCTTATCTTGTTATAAGTCCTTATGCTTTGCGTTTACAACTAAATAAGGTGGTTTCCATCCTAATTTCAATGGAATGAATCTAAGGTTATCCTTCGATGCTTGACTCGTGAGCTTTCCTTGGCGCGTTGTACATATGCGTTGAATTGTGTGTCTCGGTGGCTACAGGTGCGAGTCTTGAGGATTGTAGAGTGGCTTTCAGGCATTGGAGCTTAGCGCTTGGCTTTGACTGGTGGAATGGAATGGAAGGGCTCGACGATTGGTTCGATGAGTTGTGTGTAAGGTCTCGTGAGCTTGACGCTTGGATAATCAGAGGTTATTCTTCAGGGTAGTACTTTGCTACTATTAATAATTAAATTATTTATATGTGAACTTATTTTGTAAAAGTGATATGTGTGGCGTGTTGGTGTTTGGTCATTTCTTAAGGCTTGGGCTTGGTGGGTGGTCGTGGGTTCAAAACCCATATCACCCCCTTAAGTAGCAATTTTTTATTTATAAATATGCAGTTTTAATTAATTAATTTAAATTTTGAAATCCCTAATTTAAAATAAAACCTAATTTATTTAATTTATCTAAACTATAGAATTGTTTATTATATATTTTTTTGGATATAAGAATTTAATTAATTTTTAATTTTTTTTTTGATAAATAAATGAAATAGATAAATATATAAAAACTTACCTCGCAGGCCTAGACCTCGCATGCGATCCATGTGTTGCTCCTTATTTCCAGAAAATAATAAAAAAAAGTTATCATTTAAACCCTAAACGCCACCATTCCTTTCTCATTTGCTCGACCGTCAGGTGATTTTGCAGGGAGAGGTTGAAGGAGGGAGTTTAGGCACAGCCAAGGGTTCGGTTCCTCCCTCAGCCTTGATTGCTGAGCTATGGCTCTCTCTCTCTCAATGGGTGTGGAGCCATGGGTTCTCTTGGACGGGGCTCTGCGCTGACTTGTATATTGTTTTGATAGTATATATATATATGTGTGTGTGTGTGTGTGTGTGTGTGTGTGTGTGTGTGTGTGTGTGTGTATTTCCACCTATTTAATTTATTGTAGAGTTTTATACCCAGTTTTTTTTTAATCTTTCATGAGCCCAAGGCTATCATCTTGTGTTTGGCTCTGGCGTTGTCCGTTGGCTGTGTTCGGTTGTGTTATGTTGTCACTTGGTATCGACTGTGTTTTGGATGTGTGTTGTGTTGGGTGCTTAAATTGACAGCTCGTGGACACGTTTTGCACAAAGGCATCCTCGTGGGATCCTCGTTCTCGACAGCTTGGGCGTTTGGCGCTGGGATTTGCTTTGTGGGTTTCTCCCTTCATATAGCATTTGTTTTTTTTTTTAGTTTGTACAGTGCGTGGAAGCCCTGGTCTGTACAGTGCGTGATAGCCCTGGTCTTGTCTTATTTATGGTTTTCTTAATATTTTAGATGAGGGAGCTTCTTCATCATAATATAGTTGTCTGATTTCTTTTGGGGTCCTACTTGAGATTTAAATGGGTTTTCTAGGTTTTTATGTAACTAACCTAGAAAATGATTTTTGGATTTCTGGTTTATTGTTGCATTGGTTGGTGCTATATTGTGTATTTTTTGTGGTTTATGGTTCTCCGTTTGTATGACAGTGGAGGTGATGCTCCAACTCCCTGTGCATCTCCGCCTCGGTAGACCGACGACACCGCTCCTGTCGGTACTCCTCGTAGTCATTGGGGCGGCTGGGGTCGTACTCTTCTATGGAATGGAGTTTGGTTCTTGTGCGTTGGGCTTGTGTATTGTGTGTTTGATCTTTTTCCTTTGTATGACAGTGGATTTTAAAAATTGGGTGCTATGCCTCTCTGAATGCGTAGCTTCACCTGGTAGTTACTATTGCATTTATCATAGGAACGTGAATTCAATTGGCTGCTAACTTGACTGTTATGTATGCTTGAATTGTGATGTGGCTGGGTGCTGGTGCACCTATGGGGAGGTTCAGAGTTCGAACCCCACAGACTCAATAAAACTTGGCACAGGCCATCCAACCAGCGCGCTATGCCTGGTGCTCATTTTTTTTTTTAAACTGGGGTTTGTTTGCTGGCTTTGGCTCCCTGTATATGGTATTTGGTTAAAGTTGATGGATTTTGATTGCTTTCTTTGCTTGTATTAGCAACAGGTAAACACTTCTAAGGGATTGATTGAAATTTGATATACTTCACTTCAAAATTGATAGAGGATGCAAATGATCATTGTATAGTCGTAGGCAGTGACGAGTACTGCATTTATTTTGCACTCTATATATGATATTTGATTAATGTTGTTGAATTTCGAGTGCTTTCTTTGCTTGTATTAGCAACAGTGAAACACATATAAGGGACTATGCGTTGTATTATTTCTGTATTACTTGGCACTAGGTCACGTAGAGCACTATGAATTCCCCCTGATGGCTCCTTCTCCATGTGACTTGGCTTTGATTTGTACATTGTTATGGATTCTGGTTCGATGCTAATTGTGTTGGTGTAGGTGCTTGGCTCATGGAGTTGGTTTCAAAAACTGGGAACTGGGCATCGGCACCATTCCTCAAAGCACTTGGGCTATGCAATCGGTCGTGGGTTCAAAACCCATGGACCTCCAAAATATTTTTGAAATTTGTCAATATGAGGTGCCGACCAGGAATTTCAAGTCTTCAAAATGCTGCTGCAGCTCTTGATAAATATAGGGAGATTGGAGAAAACATAGCTACTATACAGAAAGACTTTATGGAGCAACTTGCGTCTTTTAGGTAACAACTCGAAGAGTTTGCTCGTAAACACAAGGTATGCAGATAGTTTAAACAAGCAGTAGTTATTTGGTATCATGGACTCTAACTCCAAATTTGTCTATGGATGGAGAGTTGAAACATTAGAATGTCCACCTCTGTTTGTCTTTCCCTTCTAAGAGAGTTCTTTCATGGCAATTACAATGAGTCTTGGACTCTGACAAAGATCCAAGATGTTGTTGGAGTAATAAATTTAGTAGTCACATCTCATGCAACTGAAAGTTTCAAAATAATTACTCATTTGTTTTCAAGTGCCCATTATATCATCGAAAGACAACTCTATCATGATATTTTAGGGATTGTTTACTTGGTTAAAGGTGATATGTGTACCTAAGAATTAATGTTCTAAATATATGTCTTTTACTTGTTTTTCCTTCTTCGATGATTACCTTGCAGCTATGGTAGATTATATCTATTTTCTCAGCTTGGCATGGTTAAATTCTTTCCTTTGACATTGCAGTCTCTAAGAAATAACATATTAACAAAAGATGGAAATGTGGTGCTTCTTTTGGTGATTGCAGTGTAACATGTGTATCTTCTTTTATTACTTTATATATATATATATATATATATATATATATATATATATTTATCTGTGTATGAAAAAAGTTTGTGTGCTTGGCTTGCAGGTTAGGTGGAGCTTAGGTGGAGCTGGAGCTTGGCCCAGATTTATATCTAATTAAGGGTTTGGGTAGGTGGGTAAGCCCTTGGCTCCATATTTTGAACCATGGATCTGATACCATCTATAGAGACCTAATTTAATTAAATCCAAAAATTCATACAATTAAACATATAATTCCTTTCTCATTGCATAAATAATTCATTCACCATCATATAAGCATAAATATTCAGCAGAAATTAAAATTTATCCACATCATGAATATAACTCAGCAAATTCATAATTAAAATACCTCCTTCTGATGCTAATTCCCATTGATTTGGTGGTCCTTTCCTTGCTTCCTTGCCTAGCCTGATGCACTGACCAAACCCTGCCCAAACCGACTAACCTCCCAGCCATCTAGGAGTAGCTTGTCCAGCTCCCTAGCTCTAGGGTACCGAAAATAATCTTGGCCCCCATGCCCAAAACCCCCAGCAACCCGGTGCCCCCTGCAATGATTCTCAAAAACCCCAAAACCAAACTCCCAACAACAAAAAAATAAGCAAACCAAACATACAGTCTTCTCCCTTCCAATAATTCTCCCTCCCAAAGAAATAATGCCCTCTCCCGTAGGACTCTTCCCCATCATATATCCCCTTCACCGACTCTCCTCCCCCTCATTAATTTCCTTATCTCCTCCTTTATTACCTTATCCCCTTATTTATTATCTTATCCCCTCCTTTAGTATCTTATCCTTAATTTAATGCTTCATTTCCCCCCTGCATATGTAAAGTATTTAATTAAATAAATTAAAATTATTAAGCCCATTTAATTCATTACATAACCTTTAATGAGTGAATTGATTAATAAATAAGTAATTAATTAATATTATTAATACTAATCATTGTTTAACTAAAACCATATTAGGACAATTAATTATCTAATTAATTTTACTTAATAATCCCTATGCATCTATTTAACCAGGTTTGTTACAACGTGCCCTTCAGGACGCACTAGGTGCTCCAAGGGTGCCACTTGCCTTAATTTGTTTCCCTTGCGCGTCATGCCCTTTAGGACGCACTACTTGCTGCAAGGGTGCCACTTGCCTCTTTCCATTTTTCTTGCATGACGTACCCTTCCGTACGCACCACGTGCTCCAAGGGTACCACTCGCCTCTTGACTGACTTGGTAGACATCAAAAACCCCTGGAGTCAATACTCCGCCAGGTGAACTTGTGGGAGACTAAGGGCCTATAAGGAATAAGGCCCCCACCTTATTGCGTGCCCCTTAGAATCATCATGAGCGACTTTCGTAGTCCACCGTCACGACGTCGTGGGTCCTATCGAACTAGGTAAACGTTAACCTACAGTTCGAGCCACAACAGGAGTGCTAGTAGGTTGTGGCAGGGTTGTTGTCCACACCTCTCCCTCAACATATCTGGTTGTCATGTGTGACCCCTTTACTCCACATGTGAGTCTGGTCGACAAGCTATCGTCATCCTGCATCATCAACGAATCATGTTAGAATATATCCATATCATATCATCTAATCAGATGCACTAATATCACAGTAAAACAATCAAACCCCAATGGTACACTCCCCAACTTGATCTGGAGTCCAAGGGGTTCCATCAATGCCTTTGTATCCTCGAGGTCCAAAATTCTTCACACTCAACAAAACCAAGTCAATAGCACCTATCTATGTCAATGCAATAAAAAAACATGTCATCAACCCATAACGCCTCATAATCAAAATCATATGTTTTAATAGCATAATAATCCAGATGACTTGCGAGCAATTTTCCTCAAAGAATAAGTTCTCTCATTGTGCCAGAGTGGGATGTTACACCTTTCCCAAATAGGACCTCCCCTTCAAATTTGTTGATGGAGTCGAGATGCCAAATGCGAGGCACATTCATATTTTCTGCTAATTTAGGTAGATATTGACTAATATACACCATGCATTGATACATCATATATCCCTCAACCACAGAACCCTCCAGACGTGCTCTTTGTCTAACAAAATCCTTCAGTGACTTCAACTGCCTCTCCACCATCCACATCGACCTTATGTGTACTGGTCCACATAATTCAATCTCCTCAACTTGGTGTATGAGGTAGTGTTATTGTGCATTGAAAAATGTTGGAGGTAGATACTGTTGCCTTTGACACATTAGTCAGGGATTTTGTCTCTTCCAATACCTTATATCTTCTTTATGGATTTCTTTTGATGATAGCCATCGACAAATGTCGATGCAATAAAATAATATCAAGGCATACATAAATTTGCAGATAAAAGATAATATGTCAATAAGTTCCAATACAAATCACATAAGAAGTACATATTCCTTATAAAACAATACTTACCTCATGTATTTGCCAAGTACATAAATAATTTGTTTTATGTTGTTGTCAAATTCGTCTAGGAGAGATAAAGGTAGAACATACTATAACAAAAAACAATTAATTATTATTATTTTCCAAAAAATGCGTACCAATAAGAAAATATATTATAACCTACTAATTACCTTAATGAATGTATGTTAGTCATGTGTTTTAACCCCGCCAAAATCACCTTTTTCAGTTAATATATTTTGTATGTTCGACGAAAACCCCGTCGGAAACCTAATTTTTCGAATGACCTCTTTTACAATATTGCTCTGTTGCTTCGTCAATAACCAAGGAAGACTAGTATTTTGTTCACAACCATCGCCATTAGAATCAATAATAACACTTTGCAAGGTGTGATTAGCTTCTCGGATGTCACAACAAGTCTTTCCAATTCTCTCTTTGTCAGTCCTTCCATCTAATATTCGCCATAACAATTCTGTTATATTCTTCCCAAAATGCATTGTATCAAACAAATGAACAATTTGTAGGTTCTCGTAGTATGGAAATCTACTGAATTGCATCAGGTAACTTTTCATTCCTCATGGAATCCCAGTCGTGCCTTAACGACATTCATGAAACATCAAAAAATTGAAATTAACACTAATTAATGGGACAAAATGAAATTAATACTAATGAAATTAACCAAAGATTTATATAATAGGTCATACATAAATAATTTGTGTACCTTGGCGATTTATAATATTTTCCAACTTCCATAGGCAAGGTGTCATTCTTCGTGGTTTTTTTCCATTTTCTTCTTTACTATTGAATTTTTCTTTATCTGTAATTTGCTAACTATGGTTCTTAGGCAGAAAGTGCCTATACTCATCAAACACTTCCTTTGTTAAACTCCTTGAATGACGATATTTTATCCTAGGACCATAAACTGGGCATGCAAATTTACCCTTTGTTTGAAGACCTACAAGATATTTGAATAAATGTAGCATCAAATTAGAGTTACAATTAAAAATAATGCACGATTTTTAAAAAATATATATATAATATTAAATCACAAAAGTAAAGTAACAATATACCACAAAAATGTGTTAACTCAGGACCATCATGAATTTTCCATGATAATATTCCATGGAATTGAAATCGTCTTTGCCCTATTGGTCTAGAGATGTCATACATAGTGACGCCAACCCATAACTTCAACAACTTATCGATGAGAGGCTCAATATATACGTTCATATCTTTAACCTAGTACCTACCTAATTGGTTCAACCTACTGCATGATTAATTATACTTATCTAGATGTCGTGATATATAAAAGAAATAATTACCATGCACGAAAAAAAGAAATGCAATATTTTGTCATTCTTTAAAGAAAATAAAAGATAATTAAATACCTGGAACAATCATTGCCAACGTTGTGTGCTCTCTCTTGATCGACATCCAAGGAGGAAGGTTATTGTTTATAACAAAAATAGGCCACACTGAGTACGTAGAACGAATCTCTCCAAATGGATTGACACCATCATATGCCAATGAAAGTCTAACATTATGAGGTTCTTCATTAAAAATTGGCCACTTTTATTCGATTTAGTTCAATGCAGAACCATCTGCAGGCATTTGAATAACATCGTCTTGACTTTTGTTCTTTGCATGGAAATCCATAAACTGTGTTATACTTTGGTACCTAAACAACCGTTGGATGTGGAATTATCAGAATATAACGAAGAACTTTGGGAGACACCTTCTTTGATGCTTTATTGGTTCGATATCTAGTTATTTGACATTGTGGGCATTCCTTTTCTAATGCATATTGACCATAATATATGATATGATCATTAGGACATGCATCAATAGCCTAATAGTCCATTCCAATTTCTTTCATAATCATGGATATTTCTCGATATGTGCATGGCAAAATATTTGATGTTGGTAATAGAACATCACCTAACAATATACAAAATTCTAAACAAAAAGTCAATGTAAACAATATTAATCATCAATATATCATCCAAGATACTAATTTACAAATTAGAAAACAATAGCAATATAGGAAAAATTGAACCTTTTAAGTATTTGTGAACATGCAAGAATAAATAATTAACAAATTAAATACCTTAGTATCTGTGTGAGACATGTGTTTGATAAACCTTCAGGTTCACCAACAAAAATATAGCATATAAAATATTTGTTGTTGAGCCTTCATAAAGAGGTTGATGTGACTTCTCAAGTAGAGGATCAACATCATGACTATCATCCTGGTTGTCATCATCCATTGGAGAAAATGTGTCTTGGATCAATATATGTATCTTATCTTCCTTATTTGAATCACTAACGTTATCTCCATCCATATCATCATTAATAATTGGATCAGCAGCTTCAATATTCTGATTTCGAAGTTCATCTCCATGTAAAGTAGTATTTCTGCTAGTACTTGGAAAATAACTCTCTGGAGGTCGACACTTTGGGGGCATCATCTATATATTTAAAAACAACATAGAAAAGTTAGTGTGTATAGAAAATATAAATATCCTGATAAGAAATATTACTAAAATTCATGACATATTGATTATTACAGAGAATACATTAAATATTGAATCCTCGTACCAAGGGACGATATTCATAACCCCCTTCGGCATGTCCCTTCTCCTTACAATGTCGTTGGGTTGTTGTTATTAAAAGTCTTCTATTTTGCAAGCCTCTGCAATCATAGCAAGGGAAATAACATTTTCCATCACCCCTCACCTCTAATGTCGCTCTTAACCGAGCAAGCTTCTTGTCATTTTTGTTCATTGTGACAAATCCTTGTCCTAACAATTAATTGTCTTACCTACACCATACCAAACATTAAGTTGTCAATTTTTTATATTTTGGCTACTCCTTTCGATTATGATATGTTTATTTACAGTGACCTACATCTTTATAATAAGGTCAACATATTTATAATAAGGTGATCATATCTGTAGAGGATCAACATCATGACGACATAGATAACATATTTATAATAAGGTCATATGTGTACAAATGTTTTCTTTATATAATAATGACATATATACCTAACATAAGTTTAGGGTTAGTGTTTATTTATCTTATTAGTCCCTACTAAAGCAGGGAATATAGAAATCAATTACTACCGTTTCACCGATCAGGGTTGAGTTTCAAGAGCAATTCCATATGTTTATCAATGAAAAGAGAGAGATATTATAGCTACAATTGAAGGGAAAAGGGTATGTGGATTCCATAAACCTAGAATATTATGGAATCCACATACCCTTTTCCATAGAATACACTAACTAGATCCAAAAACCAAAGACATGAAATATGGTACTACACTATAATATATTATCAAGGAAAAAACAAGCTAAATTCAATTTGGACATTTGAAAAAAAAATTACATGTTAAATGAGTATATCAATAAAAAATAACATACTAACCTTGCAAGTTCAAAATCCGAGCTATGTAGATCGAGAATTGGATTTGTTCAACCGGTGGGTGACGAAAAAAATAAACAGCTCAAACAAAATCCAAGTACAATGTCACAACTATATCAATTGTGTCGCAAACTCTCTTGAAGTCACGTATATATAGGTAAAATAGTCAACTAGCCGTTAACACCAACCAATGAGATAGGAAAATGTTTTGTCGCTATTGCCACAAAAGTTTGTCGCTATAGTGATGAAAATCCCAACTAGGTTAAATTAAGATTTTTGTGGATATTGCGATGAACTTTCATGGAAATATCAACAAAAATCCCGCCCTATTTAAAAAAATGATGAAACTAGTGGAAGCGTGGAAAATGTTTGTGGAATAATCCGCCCATATGTAGTAGTTCCAGTGGAATAATGCCACATGGGGATATGATGCTCAATGGTAATCATAAAAATATTGTATTTTAACTCCATGGAAATTATAGGATCCAGCTAGTACATAGTACATTAGTGTATCCCAAGTACATTTAGGAAACTATCTTTGTTCCATTTGTGTAGTGGCATGTTTAGTCAAGAAGATAATATTTTCATCGGTGATAAGGGATACCTCACAAAGGACATGTTTCCATGGTAATTTCCCAACAATGATGTTGTAAGGGTGTCATCGTCAATACTATTGTATATAAGAAATAACAAGGTTTCAAAGGAAAAGGGTCGACTATATCTGATAAGGATTGTGGTTTTGTCGCTATGGATGATTTGGGTCCCAAAAGGATGAAGGTTTTCAAGCATGTAAACTCTATCGCAATAAGGATATCTTCGTCAAAGAGATGATATGTTTCACAATGGAATAACTCTTAGGAATTTTCCCGATGAAAAAAAGGTTCATCATCGATGATCTGAGAAAGGGAAGGAATTGTGTTAGGAGAAGAGGGCCAACAATATCGAAAAGGGAAATTTGCGTTAATGAAAACCATTTATTTGGTGACTGAACACATTTGGACCATTCACTAGAGTAGGGTCATCAAAGTGCTTGAGAGTGGGGGGTATGGAGCTCTAACGAAAAAGAGGAAATGTGTCAACACTTGATTGGATAATCCATGGTGTCTTGTGATGACATGTATGGCTATATCAGTCCATGTGTCAAGATGAGCATGGGTCCATGTGTCATGTGGGTGGCGTGCCACATGTCAGGGTGATTTGGAGTTTTGGGTCATGGTGACCGATGAGTGCTAGTGACACATGTCATGTTAGAAGGAATGTGGTGGAAGTTACATGGTTTAGAGGTGCCATTTAGGGAAGCAATAGGATGTTAACTCTCATAGAACTTTGTGGCATCGATAATATTGAGTTTGTTAATCATCGACTCCTAAGGTCCATTAGATCTGGTAGAGGATAGCATTGTCGTCGTCGAGTGGAGTAGAGTGTGAAGGTTAGAAGTGATGAATCATTGATGAAGAAAAGGTCATTAGGGAATCATCGATGATGGAGGGTTGGTGACATCCAAGTGATATAAAATATGTACTCGAACAACGAAAAGGTCTTTATCAGTGAATGGGTCAGAGGAATAAATAATCTAAATGGATAACTACCGACAATGAAGAGGACATGTGGTGGTTTCTACATCAATTCCACTTGGTTGCCACATCAGATGGTACAAATGAGAGGGAACCACATGGATTCCATGTGCCCGTGAGGAGGAAGGGGTGAGCGAAGGCTTAGGAAACTTTCGGAGGCCATAACATTTGATCTATAACTGAGATTTAAGTATGGTTGCAGTCATTGGAAAGGCATTGTCGAGCATAATTCAAATATTAGGTTTATTTAGGGAAAATAATATAAGAAAATAAAGATAAAAAATAAGGAGAAAACTCAATAGGCCTCATGTCTAGGTTTTCAAATAAAGAGAAGGCCAAAAGGGAAGAATATCAAGGGATTCCCCCATATGAATCTCAAGTATGAAGCAATTGTGAAGAGAGGAGATATTGCTAACATGTTCCTACAACCACTGAAAGAGACAAGATCAATTATGTGATTAAAAGGACACTCACCAATACATGAGAAATATTACATTTCCATTCCTTTAAGAAAACTTATGAATAAGTATTGAAAATTAAGAAAATTAAGAGGAAAGGTTTCTCCAAGGAAATCATCTATGATATGGATTAAATAACTATCATGATGGCTACATGCACCTAATTTCCACTAGATAGAATGAATTAGTGACCTTATGATTCAAGTTAAGAGTTGTCCAATATATGAGAGTATAAAAATGAAGATGTTAGGCACTACATGCTAGCAGGAGTATGCAGACTTTGAATAAGTAATTTAGAAAAATGATTAATAAACAACATCAAACTCATTCAAGACATGCACTAGATCATCGAACCATACCAGCACATAATATCATCAATCACTTTGGATTATGTAAAAGGTATGAATATAATGTGTGAATTCCATCACACAAATGTCGACGAAACATCATACTTAAAATAAGACTCATGAAGTCATTTGAAATCATAAGATCAAAAGAGATAATAAACCTCCATCAAAATAATCATCAATCAATACCAAACCCCAATTCACTTATGTTAGACAAGGAATTATTGTTAAGCTCAAATAGTAGAGGATTAAGAAGTAGGTTTGAAATTTTAGTAGGGGGAATCTTTCCTTCCGCTTGTAATGAAAAAGTAAAGGGAGGATGTTGCAGCCACAACAGATGATGACACACTAGAATAACCATTTATGTTTGTGAATAGAAGTCTAGGGCATATACTTCATATCTGAGTTTTAAATATAAGTTCAACAAGACTGTAGACAATTTTCCAATAGTCATGGATACCACAATGCGCCAAAAATTCTAAAATACATAACCAAATATTTCTTGTACTAGTAATGTAACACACCTTTTTCAAAGAGACAATTAATGAGATAAATGATTTTATTGGCTACACACTCCAGATTGGTTTTGGTTTAACCATGGGTTTTCACTTTTAATAACAAGAAAACATCTACATAAGTGTGTTCCTCATCTCTCTTTTATCGGCATTGCTTCTCTACTAGCAAGCGTCCATATCCTTGACGAAGTTTTCTTAGTACCATACAAGCATGGCCCCATTGTCAATGGGTGTCCATAGCCCTGACGGAATTCCCGCACTACTAATATTTCTTTCATATACCTTTTTCATTTCATAACATGCTCACCCTTTTAGATTTGTATATAGATATCCATATGCACATAGGGTGTGAAGGAAGCAGGGTGATACAAGATTTTCTTTGATTTAATGAATAGATATTATGAACCCTATTTTAACCCAAAGGTCTCCCCAAAAACAATAATATTATTGACCATTTTATTAATGTGAAGTGAATGGAGCTCAAAGAAAAAGATAGATAGACACTTTCCAATAATTATGGATTATCATGGTATGCTCAATAGAAACATGTGTTTCACCACAACTATTTGCCCATAGCCACAACTAAGAAATTCATGAATGAACATTTAGATATAGAAACCCATGCATCTTATGATTTGTAAAATCAAATTCATCATATGACCATAATTGGATCGACCCCTCATCAAAATTTTAAGGAGTAATCCTCAAGGAAAACTAAGAAGTCAATTTATTTTAGGTAACATACCGACATTCAAATAAAAATATGGAAGCATTATGTACAAGAATAAAGAAATACTAAAATTGGAAGTCAATTCGTAGAAAATAAAACTAAACTAAAATAAATCTAAAGCTAGAATGTTTAACATCCCGCTCTGGCGCACTGAGAACACTTATTATTTGAGGACACTTGCTCGCAAGTGATCTGGACCCTTTTTGATGTTAGACCTTTTATATATGATTATAATGTGATTGACAGATGACATGATGTGTTATTATTTGATGTAGAAAGGTGCTATTGACTCAGTTTTATTGAGTGTGCAGGGTTTTTGACCTTGAGGATGCAGAGGCATCGATAGAACCCCCTTGGACTCCAGACTGAGTCAGGGAGTGTGCTTTTGGGTTGATATGTTTATTATGATGTTTCATTTGATTGATGATTTGATGTTGACATTTCTGACATGATTATTGGTGATGCAGGCTGACGATAGCTTGTCGACTTGACTCACATATGGAGTAAAGGGGCCACACACGATTGCAAAGAGGTTGAGGGAAAGGGGTGGACAGCAGCCCTGCCACCGCCTGCTAGCACTCCCACCGTGGCTTGAACTGTAGGTTAACGATTACCTAGTTTGAGAGGACCCACGATGTCGTGAGGGCCGACTGCGACAGTCGCTCACGATGATTCTAAGGGGCGCGCAATAAGGCGGGGGCCTTATTCCTTAGATCCCTTAGTCTCCTACTAGTTCACCTGGCGGAGTATTGACTCCAGGGGTT
>ML786486.1:247330-306249 GCA_009831015.1 Picea engelmannii | reverse complement strand
ATCCCTCCTCGTAAATCCTCTTTATTCATTTTTGTAAAAGATTTACTTTTCCCCTATGCTGGTTTGCCTTCGCCTTAATCTCTCATTAATCCTAAATACACAGATATATTAATGATGAATGCATGTTTATTAATAGAAAAAAATGAAATATATATATGTGTATTTATATTATAAACAAATTATAAACCAATAAAGTTAAGCATGTGAAAAAAAAAAGAGGGGAAATAAAAAAATGAGCGCACATACCCTTGAATTTTGAAAAGAAAAATAAAAATTGAAATATATAAACGAAATAAACTAAAAAGAAAAAAAGAAGAAAGTCAAAAGAGAAAAAGGGGGGGGGAAACCTAAGTAAAAAGAGAATTAGGGTTTGAGGCTGGATAAAAGAATGGGAGAGGGGAAAAGAGGGGACCTTTTTTTGGCCGAGATTGGTATGGTATGCTGAGAGAATAGAGACTGACTGATTACTGGTAGGAGTTGGGAATCCTCAGCAGACTTGAGTGGTAGCTCAGCCTTGGAGGCGAGCTGAGGAGCTAGTTACTCTCTGATTGTGTGTGGCCCCTTTGCGGCTCGGGGGGCTGAGGGAGAAGAAGAGTACCCCTAGCGTTTGGCTGGGAGGTACCGGTGGGTTCTTCGCGGTCGGCAAGTAGGAGCTGGAGCTGCGGGAGCACAAGAAACACTGCGGCAAGCATTAAGGTCATGGGTATGTAATTTCTGGGTTTTCTATCTTGCTATGCAAATTTACAACTGTAGTTAATGGTTTGTGCAACTTATAGTTTTAATGGATATAGTGTGAATCGTGTATGTGAACTGTAGCTGGTCGGTGGGATA
Source organism: Picea engelmannii (assembly GCA_009831015.1). Lineage (NCBI taxonomy): Eukaryota > Viridiplantae > Streptophyta > Pinopsida > Pinales > Pinaceae > Picea > Picea engelmannii. Next base: position 305,418 of record ML786486.1, on the reverse strand, counting down.
AATGAGATTCTATGACTGTGGAATTAGTTATAGTTTGTTTGCTAGACTATGTACCATCTATTTATTTGAGCGGGACGGTGTATTTGTTGAATAACTGCTAGAACCCGTCCTTATTTTGGTCTGTGTAATGTTCTCCTTTATCGTTGTGGGCTGTGAAAATATTTACTGTTCCAAATTCCTGATTGCGTAATTTCTATCATTATTGCCCTGGACCGTGGAAAGTTTTATGTTAAATGTTGCACGTCCTCTGCGTCCAGGTGGTACCTCCCTGCGTGTTCATGGTCCTTTCCGCAGCGTTTTTCTGTTGGGATGAACACCCTACATCTGGTTTCCAATCCCCGACGCCTTAATAAGTTTAAATCCACTGCGTATTCGGGTTAAATTTTCCCTACGTGGTCAGGTTTACCTCCTGGTACCTTCATTTTTCCCCTCTGAGGTTGTGGCCATGGTCCTCGTGGAGCGCATGGAGTTTTTAGGTTGATACCTGAGCGTATGGTGTCCTTCCCATGAGCATTCTAGATATAGGGTTTCGGACCGAATGGATCTGGCACGAAGAGGGCATTTCTGGTTCGGTCTGCCTGATTAGATGAATGTTCGAGCGGTTAGATTATTACATGCCCCTTCTGCGTTTTCCTTTTCAGTTTTGCCATCAAACTGTAACTCTGTGGCGGGGTTGTTACTCGGCCTTCCCTCAGCATTCCCGAACGTCCTGCAACACCACGTTTCACTGTCACCCCTGCCCCGTGTTGCCAAGTAGAACCCCTCTGCATAAAATTGGTATCGTAATTATTTTCGCGCAGCCCAGCTCACCAGTCATTCCGTCCTGAGTTCTGATCGACCTACCTTATGACAATAACGGTGTAACTATCTCCCTTGGAAAGGTCGGCCACCCATTTTTCAGGAGGAATTTAACTTAAATTAAATTGTGATATATTTCCTCATTAATTGGTCTCTCGGTTTGAAAGGAAGGTCGAACGGCGCGATGGATTCGAAATTGTTCAACTGGAATCGTGTTAGTGCCCTTCCTTACTGCGCGCTGGAAAGGATTTGAAATTGTTGTTTGTGTTATTGCCCTTCTTTACCCTGTCTGGCAGCTGCCTGTCAAGCGTGGCGATCTAGACAGCTCGGCAGTCATGGTCGCTGCGTCCCAAGGCGAATTTATGGATATGCCTGGCCAGCCATGGAGTGACCGTTATCCATTGAATGCGTGTCCTCTATCTGACTGCGGGAATTTCTCTGAACCGTTTCCTTCTTTAACTAGGAGCGTGGTGATTCTTCTACTCAGCGTGAACCCTCGGAAATGGAATTCCTTAGTTCATTTTTAAATCAAGCGGATGATTACCGAGGTAAACCTTTAATTTCCAATTCACAATGCAGGAATTCTCTACAGACCGAATACCTACTTAATCAATTGATTTTTATTTCTTAGGGTAAACCTAGATATTTTATTCGATGATGTAATGAGAAGTCTTTAATTGGTCCTGTTTACAATGATAGGAAATTTTCCCTACAACCGAATTCCCAGTAGGAGCTCCATCGATTTTAAATTTTATGATAAACAATGATTTCTTATGTAAATTACCATGTTGTCAGGAAAAGCCCTTTTGCTAAATTGCGATACCATTCGGTTCTAAAGGTAAAGGCTAGGTTGCACGTGTCCTTAGGTGGTTTAGTACGCTAAACGGGGTAGTATAATTTCGTATCAGGATTTTTAGGGTTAACATAGCCGTCCCACTTTAAATATAGATTTCTATCGTTAAAAATCTATGGATTCAATATGCTGATTCAATCTTCCGTGTTATGTCACCATTTTAATACCAGGTCTCTTCTCGTTAAGGCTGGTTTAATGGTATCGATGTAACCATATGGGTTAATTATGGATTATTGTTGAGTGGTGTAATATTAGAGTTAATATTAGGGGTGAATTATTAAAATGTGCCTGGTTGATTAGTTCTGGTTGTGTGATGAGAGCTTCAATTCTTATCAACGTTGATTAGAAATTTTAAAACTTACCATTGTCACGGCATTGCAACCGAGATTATCACTCAGCAACTCTATTTTACTTATCAAAAATTGTGTAGATTATATTTAGTCAAATATTGGTTGTACGATAAGAGCCCTTTTAGCAATTGATTCTTGAGGTATAAATATGCTTTAATATTCCTGTGGGGATTGCGCGACACCAAATCATCATGATAAGCTGGCAATGATTATGATACTTGCGTGTTATCTATTGAGAATTATTTGTATTTGCTATTGTGGACAAACCCTAATTTCGGTTATTCTAAGGTTGAAGATTCATTATCGTAAAAGTTATACTTACTCACATGTGGCAATCGTTGGTTAAACATTTTACCTTTGTCGTTGGGAATATAAACCCAGATAATTAGCTGCGTTGTTATTTAAGCTACGCTTTATTATGTAATGGAATTAATAGCTTAATTTGCAAGGGATACTTGTTTTGATTGCATTAAAAGTAATTGTTTTTTTTCGCAATATCAATATTGATTAATCGTCTTGACTTTTGCATTAATAAGGTTGTCTTAAATTACTCAGGCAATATTGAGGGATAATTGCAATATTAATAATGCTTACTAGCCACGGTATTACTTGTTTAGATTGCACTAAATTATTGTTTTAAATGCATGTTACCGATGAGGTTGAATCGCCATATGAATATTGTTTAACCGGAAGTGCAAATGATGATGTTAAATTTCAATGATAGTACTGTTTTAAGGTTAATGATGATGGGCGATTATCATTTGTTTAATTGAACTGTTCATGATGAATCTTGCTTAAATTAACGTTATCATTGTTTAGGATGCAATAATGATGTTGTGTAAGCTGCCATGATGTAATTGTTTTATTCAAGGTTATTATGGTTTAGAATGCGATATAATGATGTTGTGTAAGCTGCCATGAAGAACCTTTCTTAGCTTATGCTATTGAGGTTTAAATGAAAGTAGTGATGGTGCTTAAACTACCATGTTAACCTTGTTAATTAGTGTTGATATTGTTAAAATTTACCATGTGAAGATGATGCTCACTGCTATGCTAACTCGTTTATTCAATGTTATTATCATTAATTTGAATGCTAAGGTTGAAGCTTAAACTGCGATAATAATATGGCTTAATTGCAATGGCGAAACTGTCTAATACAATAATAATTTTCTTTTTATTTGCAACGATAATAATGACGGTAGAATCACAATGTCAGCCGTGGATTAATCAAAGTGTTCATGATGAGCATTTGGTGCCTATGATAATTAATGGAGCTAGTGGTCCTGGTTGATGTCTTCGGGTCCCAAGAATGATTGGTCGATTGGAGTCCTCCTGACTTACGTCTCCGTAGAGGTCAAGTTGTCCCAGATCTTGTAGTACTTGGTGGTTTTATATTGCGTAGGCGGTCCGTGTCGGGCGGGAATAGACCCCTCTTGTAGCTTAGTATTTATGTCTGTGTGTAAACCGGTGGAAGGAATCTAGTGCCGTATCAAGAGTCTCGGGCTGTTTAAAGGCACAGTTCCACTCTTGCGACACACTCTGAGCCGTATCAGTAGTCTCGGGCTGTTTAAAGGCACAATTCCACTACTGCGACTCTACTGTTGGATTCCTTAAATCTGTGACAGTACTGTGCCTAACCCCTGGTGTCTGCTTCTGCTTACAGCTGCTAGTTGCCCGCCTCATGTCCAGGGGTGTTGTTACTTGTTGTCACTGTGTTTTGTTAGGTCGTCTTGATTGTGTTCGTTTTACTTGCATCCTATTGGTTCGAGTGTTGACATAGAGTCGAGGGGGTTGTTCCTTCTGCACTCATGCACACACTCTGATCAAAAAAAAAAAAAAAAAAATTTGCACCTGTTGACGGAATAGTTTTCCTTAACTAGGAGGGTTGTTACAGAATGTGAGTCGTCGAAAGGATGAAAAATGGCAAAAAATGAGAATAGAAAATAGTAGCAAGCAACAAATCAGGTCCAACAACAATGAAAGTGTTTTAGTGAAAGATCAAAAAGTAAGTCAAGGGAAATCATCATCCAAGAAATGTTAACCATTCAACATCAAACCCATTGAAAATATTCTTGGAGTTTCTAATCTGAAATTAAGAACAAACCAAACTACAAAAAAATATGATCTAGTAGAAAACAATTTGCAACAAAATTCTACACTCAAATCATCACATGAAATTCTTTGATTCATTGCAGAAAAACAATGTCCTGGGAATATAACAAGACGGGTTAATGTAGATGCTTAATCAAAACATATTTTCAAAATATTATGTCGAATGAAACGTTTCATAAAGCCATAAGCTCTCAAGCTTTCTTGGCATAATCAATTCCTTTGCAATTTTAAAAATGTTGAATTTTTTAATAACATAATTTACATTTAATACTTATCACCATAGTTTCATTTTATCTTTTCTATAAAAGCTAATCATTAACTACATGGACTCATTAATTTATTTTAATAAGGAAAAGAGGAAAAATCATAGTTATGGAGGTCATCAAAACAGTCATTAAAATTAATCCAAACATCGGCCAGATCATTAAAAAATATGCAAATAAATGAATGAGGACACATTTCTGATTAGTTGTTTAGCTGGTTACGATATTGGTTGATAAAAAATGTCACAAAGGAATCTGGGAAGCGAAGTTGAGATGAAAACTTCCATAAGTTTCTTTAATTTCAAGAGAAAAAATATTAAGTTGTTGGTTGCACAAACCATTTCCCCAACCTGCATACCAAAATATAATGGTGTGATCAACTTTTAGACAGTTTGGGAAGAAATCCTTCCTCTAAATGACTAACTTATTAAAATCAAACTAAAAAAATAAAAACAAAGATCAGAATTAAACTAATCCTAGAAAATCATGCTGAGCTAATGTAAAATTAGACTATAGTGGGATGTTATAAAACTTATGCAAATGTCAATGATGTCATAAAGTATTTATCTAATGTTCGTTCAGTCAACTACCACAACCTTCTTCCTGAGATATAAGTATTGTGTGACCTTCCTAAAATACTCCATTTAATATGGAGGTTGGTGTAATTTATTGTTGCAATCTTTGGTTCCTCTAGATACAATGTCTTGTTTCTAGGTTTAGAATCAATCAAATTAAGAAAACAAATACCATAAGAATTCAATTCCACCTATCTTTTAAAGACACGATTCCATCAACAAACCTTAGTCATAAAATATTATTGAAATATTATCAACATTGTACTCCATGATATGTGTTTCCTCTGATTATTGACGACAATGACGTGAAACATTGTATGATCATCTTTAGCCTTGTGAGAGACAAGAAAAAATAATCATGAAAAGATAGCAAGCAAGACACATTGGATTGGAAATGTCTGATTGATCTGAGGTGACAGCCTAAATGGATTTACTTCCCCAACACAAATATATAATTAGAAATAGAAATTGAATGAAGTAATTAAGATTAGATTTATAATATGTGATAAAATTGGCATGATGAGAAAGTTTATAAGACTGATATCCTCAACTTTCCAAGAGTGTTCAAAATAGAAAAATTGGGCATTTCACTTCCACTAGATTACATGTCTCACAAAATTTAGAGATATGAAATGAAAAAAAAGAGTGTGTAGCTTGTCTATCTACTATATATGTCTTTCGTTAAAAATAATGAGTCATATAATGTAAAAAATAAAAATCATCAAGTTTATGACTACGAGAGATCAAATAGAAGATGTTTCATTATGACCCAAACATTATTATATTCCCAAGTTATGAATAATGAAACTTGGTTCAAGGAATGTTGAAGAGTGAGGGGCCCAGTACATTGATTAGTTAAATCCCACAAGGAATTCACATCTTGAAAATTATTACCATGGTCAATGTTAAAATAGATGTTGAGAACTAAAAAATTAAAACCCTTAGAAGTTGCATGGAGATATTCAATCAAGTTATTTACAACTCCAAGGATTTTGATGATTTCAACATGAGATAAGTGTATAGTTATCAACCATAATAAAAATAAGATTTCTCAAGAATGTAACCATAATGAGGGACCAAAATCAACAAATCTGAAGGATGGAAGATACTCTTTGGGAAAATATAAAGTAAGAAAATTGATTGGATTGACAATGCTAAGATTGATTCTTTAGTCGATTGGTGAGTTAGGGAAAGAAAAGATTGGATCCAAAGTAATTTTATGCAAAAATGTGTCAGCAAAGATATTTAAATAACCATGTTGTCAAGAATTGTCAAAACATGCATCTAGACAGTGTGAATGAATGTATCTTGTTGCAGTGTATGAGAGGAATCTTGGGTGAAGAAATATGTAAGGTGAAAGATAAATTCATCGTTGAAAAATTAACAGAATAAAGCATAAGATATGTGAAACCAATGTCTATAAATTATAACTAAATGTGTTGTAAGAAAAAAACTCAAATACATAAGCTCACTATGCTAAACAAATTTATATAGAAAAATCATGTTTCCTGAAAATGAGCAAAGAAAAGAGTGAATGTAAAAGAAATGATTTGGATAACTCCGAACCCATGGAAAAATAATCATGTAAAGAAATTACAGGTTTTTGGAGTGGATTTAATTTCATATGGGAAAAAATTTAATACTCAAAATTTAAATTGACTGTGTATGAGACAACAAGATCAACACTCATTAGAAATTCAATCAAGCAAAAACCTCCAATTAGAATAATATTCTTATGAGGGTTGAATAGATTTGAGTGTTCATTTTAATCCCAAGAGAAGCTAAATAGTATATTTATTTTAAATTATTCCACTTGTAAGATGAAAACATGCTTGAAAAAAAATTGACATGATGATATTGCACGAAACTAGTGATATGAAAATTACCCAACACATAGAAAATTTGAGGATGAAATGAAGTAAATTTTTCCCATATATAAAATTAAATTAAAAATTTGATTAGCAGGAAAGTTAGTGGTCAATCCTTCTATTTCTTTCCATCTTAAATGAGAATTCCATTCACTATTTAGACAATAGTAAATAAGGTTGAAAGAAAAACATAAAACTAATTAACAAGCTAAAAACCAAAGGTGTGTTGTGCAAAGAAGATATACTGGCCTATTCTACCTTACTCCTATCCTAGGCTATAAATGGAAGAAAAAAGATCTATGTAAATTCATAATGCCAATGTAGCCATTCTTGTAATTCCAATCCTGCAAACACATGTTCATGACAAAATATTATAAACAAATCTTGGAATAAAAGTAGAGTAAATATAGGAAAACTTAAAACATGATAAACTCTATCCACTATATTATAAATATGTGACAATGGTAATTCATGGGGAATGTATCTAATAGGATTTCTCAAACCGTGTTTCAATTTTATCATGAGATCTATCATTACTACCATAGAATTGATGGAGGGAGTTCAATGGAAAGTAGCATATCAGATCAGAACCATGGACAAAATTTGTGTAAAGTGTGCTTGGTGAGGGAATTTTTGTGCTAATAAAGTTTTTTATCCTTGAATACAAACCAAAATAATGAGGGTTTGACTTAAACATCAGTGTATACTGAAGTGCCTCATTGTCTTCGTAAGCTTCCCTAGACTCATACTTCAAGCAACCATCAACTTGAGATAGACTAGTGAGATCAAATGATATGCATGAGCTAGGACCTACCATTGTATGAGATATAACTTCAAAACAATGGTGAGATCCACTAATATCAATAATATAAAGTAAATCACTACTTGAACAAGAAGATTCTCTATTTATCAAAAATGAAGAAGAAAGAGAAGAAAACATCCTTCGATAGACATTTTCTACAGAATTATCTCCATCCCATGAAAAAGGATGATAATGCATAGTTGTACTAAGTTAAAGGGAAGAGTCATTATCCTCTCTATTTTTCATATGTACATTACCCCCATAGAGTATTTCAAAATCGGCCGGCCCAATTTAGTTTATTTGTATTGGATGGTGGGTGTTCCTGCAAATTCAAACCATTAAATAAATCAAGATACAAATAATAATAAGTGGAAGAATTAAGAGAATTAAAATCCTCTCTATAACATGAAACATTTTCAATGAGTGACTCCCTGAATGGTATTTCCTCTTCCACAAGCACACCATGGACCATTTTTTAATTGGCAGGTTGTGCACTAGGAATGGTTTCACGATCAATGTGTTCCTCCTCAAAATTGTATTCCTTTTTGAAGAGAAAAGTGGATTGTTGTGATAAAAGTGGTAGGTCCTGTATGTTTATTTCTTCTCCTGAAGTGGAAAGATTAGCATGGTTCTTTTTCCCCTGCAGAATATGAGAATCTGAAATGTCTTCCAAAATATATTCATGGTTAGAAGAGAGAAGCAAGTCACAAGAATCATTATAAAAACAAGGTTTAATAACGAATCCATCAGTAGTAGGAAAACATTCTTGATCTATCTCAGTTAAAATAGGATGATTTACAACAACAAGACACTTTAAATCAAAAGGAACTAATTCCAAATTATCCATGGGTGAGGAAGGTTTCATTTTAAGTGTGTCCATATTTTCATTATTAACAAAACGATCAACATTCAAGTATTTCCCCATAGCTTCCTCTTTCATTCCTTGCAATGAAGAAGATGAGATATGATCATTATAACATGATATAACCATCTTTGTGAACTGAAGTGTTCCATTATCAATAGGATAAACCTCCTCTTTGTCAACTACAAAACAATATGAACTTGAATTTTCACAAGAGGCCTCTTTTTAAAAACAAGGAAAGAAAGGGGGAATGTATTGGTGGGAGGATACATAGGATTATTTTGAAAAATAATTCCCTCTCTGATCTATATCCCATATAGTAAATAAAGATAGGGACATATGGAGTCCAACTAATCCATTAGTATTTTCAATATTTTCATTTAAATCCAAATCATCATGTAAAGGAAAATTAAAACATGATTTAGATTCTTCATCCACTCACTCATATATTTCATTATTAAGAGAAACTAAACAATAAATCAAATCATTGTTAGAAGGCCTATCATCTAGAGGAAATCTATATAAAAAATGATTAAATCTAATAACAAATTCATCTTTGTTCTAACTAAGCTCTAGAATTTCTTCGCACACTTTATCATAATCACAATTTTCAAAAGAATGAAAAAATTCATGCATAAATTGTTCATGTGTTTGAGTAGAGGAGGTTGAAAAAGTTTCTCACTAGCCCTTGACCTGACCTGCAAAAGTGAGAGTGAACATACTGCAAATGACATTTTCATCAGTAATATTGTGAGAACAACAAAATTTCCACAAATTTAACGCATGTCTAGATGCATATGTTTCACCCTCACCATCAAATTTAAGTTACAACAAGAAATGTATAATATTTCTAGGAGGTTGGGGAGGTACATTGTTATTGCTCTGTAAATTCCCAGAGGTTGTCATGATGAAGAAGAAATTTACCAGAGGTAACTTTATCCAACCACTTCGAAACTGGGATGCAACCCTTCCAGTTTTAGAGAGGGATCTCTCTGTAAGATTTAACTTTGTTTCAGGTTTTCATATATTAGGCTAGTTAAATGAATAAGACTGTGTTGTTTGTTTTTATAAAATGGATGAAATATGTTTTATGCATCCATTGGGCTATGGGGTCTGTTTTATAAAGTTTGATATCAAAGAACAGATTTTATAAGGTGTTTTCACAAGGTAGGATAATGCAACTGTTAGATCCTTTAGAATAAAATGATGGGTAGAATAAAAGATGAGATAGTCAATTATAACAAAGAAGCATTTAAGAATTTCTTTATCATAATGCCAGAAGATAAACATTTAGATCTTTAAAAGCCAGAAACAGAGTATACAAAGATAAATTATGTGCTTTAACTTATTTTAAATGATCAGATATAGAAAAAATAGATGATAACGAAGAAAGAAAAACACATTCAATGAATAGGAGTAAACATCACCAACAATTAACACACGGGAATCCTGTGAAATGTCCTTTTTATTACTGGTAGGTCTCTGAGAAACATTACAGTGCTTACATCTTACTTGGACGTAAAAATCAACCCTCAGTACTTCAAAATTTGAAGTATATATAGAAAATATTACAATCGATCATGTCATTAAAGATCAGGATGTGGAAAAATATCATGTTAACTAACTAGATAACAGAATACAAAATTATAGGAACTGCTTATGATCTATCGAATTCTCCATGCTGACTTTGGGGAAAGTTGTTGGCGAGTCATCAACTTGAATTTGACTATTTTGCATGCTTGACTTGTACGTCCAGCTCATCTTTTATTTGATCAATTCGCAGAACTCTTCCCATCTTTGCTAATTGGAGATGGTGACTTTTAGTATCCTGCGGTAGATTTCATCCATCTTGGTATATTTGGAAAAAGTCGGCTTGGTGATAAAAATGTACTTGATTTCATGTTGGATATCGAGATCCAACTGTAGAGTTTCTAGGAATGTCTTGCCTGTTATGCTTCTCTGTATCCCTGAGAATTTGGAGTTGTCCTTTGAAACCATGGCAATATTTTTCTCGTAGTCTGAAAGTGTCATCATCTTCTCATTTAGAACCAGTAAACCAGGAAGACCTTTCTTATGTAAGGCATCGATCTTGCTGAAGAATCTCTGAACTCTGATATCCATGATTTGGGATTTCTCCTCCAGTTGCAACATCAGTCATATTTTGGTTAGAACTCTCTTGACCTCGAGGATAGTATATGTCCTATCCTCAATCTTTAGGTTTTCCAGCTCTTCTTTATTTTTTTAATTGAGTAACCTGATGATTTCATTTGCTTCTGTGGGAATTTCTCCCAACTCTCCCTTGATCCTGTCGATGGCATGCTTGCTCCTTAACACCAATTTGTGTTTCTTGAACATGATTTGCACCATGGGCCATCTTTCATTTATGCATTTTGAGATATCCATCCAAATGTTCTCTTTGTCTTCTGCCAATGTTTTTTCCACAACTGTCTTCTTCTGCAGTTGTTGAATCTCCTACTTCAGTTTTTATGATGTGTGTCTCTCTGTATTGCAACTGGCTTGGAAAGAATATTTTAGCTTCTGGAGATTCTCTATCTCAAGTTCCAATCTTTTGATTTATGTTCCTTGTAAAGTCATCTTCTCCATTGATGTTGCTAAAGATTCATATGTCCTTGGAACTTTCACTGGGGAAACTGATGAAAGTTGTGTAGTGGTGGTTGTTGATGTTGCTGATGTGCTAACCCCTATGAGGGGAACTGCACTCAGTTGGATGAATTCCATAGGTGTTCCATGTTCCTTCTCATTTACTAACCTTTCCAACTCTACTTCCATCTCTTTTATTTGTGCATTTTGTTCCATGATCAACTTTAGCATCTCCTTCTTCTCACCTTCTGTCTCATCCATCTCTTTGGCATGTGAGTCTTCTATAGCTGGTAGTTTTAGTTGCTTCCTTAGAGATGCTATGTCAGCATTCTTTTTCTTGAGCATCTCCTTGACTGCTTTCACATTTGAGGGGTCATGCCCACTTTTGAGCTCCAATTCTTCTAAAGACTTAATCTTGTTATCCTTTGAAAAAGATGACACCTTCTCCAGTTTTAATTGAGTCTGAACATTGTTCAGAAAAACCTGTAATTTTACAGCAGTAGTGGAAGCATTGGCCAACGTTAAGAAAACCATTTCTCTAGTATTCCTGTGCAGATCCATCTGATTAGCTGGATGTATAGTTTTAGCATAAAATTCAAGTGTTGATCTTTTGTAGTCAGTGATTTCAATTGGATGAGGTACTTGTGCCTACAGAAATGCCATGTAAATTCTCCCCTTCTTTGTGTCAAAAGAAGAGAGTAACCTATGTTGTGTTGTTGATGTTTGTTTCTAGAATTGAGCATAAGTGTTGTTGGCTAGCCTCTCAACTTTGTAACCCATTGAGTTGGTTGGTTGATTAGTGAGGTGTTAGTTTGCTTCTTGGATGAAGAAGTAGACATGATATACTAGTTGCTTGAGACAAGAGGTGAATGATCTCCTTGCATAAATGTAGTGGACTGGTGTTATAACCCTAATTTTCACCAGACATGCTTACCTAGCATCAGGCCATCTTAGATTCCTTCTTTGCCAAAACACTACTAAAAAACTCTTCTTAAAACCCCCTTTTATAAAAACCCATGCACCCTACTCCATTATTGCATGCGTGTACATGCTAGCTAACCCAAGACAGCCCGCATGTACCTACAAAAGAATGAAAAAAGGAAAGTTGCTGACGAAACAGGCAGCTTTGGGAAAGTTAACTAAACCTTTCGGCCATTCATGGCCGGTCACTCGACCAAATACCTAGCTTCTTCTAGCCTATAAAAGAAGGGTTAGGGGTCCCATTTGAAAGGAGGAGAATCATAGTAAAGAAACTATACTTGATTGAGCATTCCCTTTGTCCCAACCTTTATCCATCCTTGCGCAAAGAGAAGTATAGAGAAAAGTAGTTGGAAGACAGTGGAAGAAGAGCCCAGGACCAGGATCAAGGAGTAGTAGCCGACTTTATCATTGTAAGGTATCATTGTGAAGTTAATAAAAGAGTTTCTTTTCTCGTCCTGCCATATGAGATTGTCATTATTGGAATATTGATTGTATGATTGATTAAATATCTAACCCGTTAGTTCATAGATCAAATGCATGTGGAGTTCTTTGTTTGTCTTTAGTGAATGCAGGTCAGCATTGGGAGGAGAGTTCCAGTCAAAGAACGACCAAGCGCGAAAAAGGGATCGACATCAAACACGTAGAATAAGGTACGTCAACTTAATCTCTTAAGCCTTGTATTTACATATGAGTAATGGGGGTCTAGGCATCGGATGATGGTAAAAAGTAAGAATATTTAGGTCATTTATGCATGCATGTTAAAACCCTTAGTGCTAGTCTATAGGAGGGATTTCCCACCCACAACAGAATTGGCAACCATACTGGGGAACTCTAGGGTTTTTGGGAATATTTTTCTTGGGTATTTTTAAAAACTCGTTTCATTCCTTGTTTTTAAAGTTTTTGCAAAAGTCTGAGCTAACAGAGATTCTGGTCTTCCATACCAGTTATCTCTATTTCTTTTCTTGACTACATCTTTTTTCTCGAGACCCACAGAGGTACATGTGTCCTGTATAAGTCTTCACGCGTGTACCCACGCCCTACCCTCACACAACCCATGTGTACACGCTAGCTAAGGAAGTGTCAGTCGCATGTATGATTTCAAAAAATTTCTTTTAGAGAGGTAGTCATCCTCTCCCCTGTCAGAAATAATCCTTCTCAGGGGTTTTCTAGAACTCATTCTAGTCTCTGTTTTTGCAGTTTTGTAGCTTAGGTTTCACCTCAGATTGGTTTTGTTCTATGAAATTTTCCTTCAATTGTTTTCTTTTTCTATCAAAGTAAGTTTTTGTGTCTTCAAGGGATTCTGGTTCTCAATACCAGTACTCCCTTCCTGAGCTTAGCCGCTTGTCTTGCTTCTTTTGAGGAGAAATAGAAGCACACATGACCTGCAGTGGGCCTACATGCATGCATATGTGTCCTATCTTTGGGCAGCCCACGTGCATACGCTGGTTGTTGAAGTGACAGTCGCGTGTCTACCTAGAAAATTTTGAGGAGGCAATCGTCCTCTTCCCTGTCAAGTTTTTACTTCCTAGGTTTTTCTTGTTTCTTTCTGGTCTCTGTCATAGGTAGTTTTATCCTAGGTTGTATTCCATCATAGCTTTCTTTTTCATTTAAAAGATTTTTTGTGTTTCCTATCTTTTTTAACTTATTTTCATCTTGAAATTTTAAGAAAATGAGTTGCATTTTGAAAAACAATTCCCCCTCATGGCCGGGGGGGGCCATGAATCATGCATTCATCAGTTTCTTTTAGAATCTTTTGTTATTTATTATTTGATTGGAAGAAAATAGAAAAAAAAAACTTAGTTTGTTAGATCTCTTTCTTTCCTAGCATTTTCTTTGCATTGTTATTTGAAAAAGAAAAGAAATTAGCATAGTGTTGTGTTTTCTTCTCATCTTAAAATCATTATATATATATATATAATCATTCTTTGTCAGTGTTCATATAAGTTTCATCATTTTTCGCAAGAGTCTTAACACCATCAGTTGCACTACTGTACCCTTTTGAGTAAATCAAGCCAGTAAAGGGAAAGCTAATCTAAAATTAATTAGACTTTTTATGTTTGTAGGGTCAACCAACTACTTTAGGGTTAGGGCCTTGAATTAGGTTGGAGAGGAAACTCTTCAAGGCCATGGAATCAAACATTGGAGTCTGAGATAAGGAGTGTATAAGTCCAGTATCGTGAAAGTTATCCGGGACCCCCCTCTAACACAGGAGCTAAACATGAGGTTGCGTGTGGAAAGGTATCAGAGATAACCCCTCCAAAGCTGGACCAATCATAGTGGAGAACACATATAGAGGGCTTGTCTTGGGATTCCATCGATTGCATTTGCCACGGAGCTTCGTGGGTATAGAATCCGTTCGAGGTCCTCAGTTGTCTTCCAAACCACTTTCTTTTGATACCCTTGGCAGGTTTTGAGCTTGATACCCTGCTCATTGTGGTCTACCCGACTGTCAACTATACCCGCCTGGTGATTGTTTGCACGTTGGAAACCTAGTTGCCTATCTTTCTAGTGACATACACAGGTGACTGCGGGGGTATACCGTGGTACCTAGGACAGACATCGAGCTACAATTTGCAGAGTATATCCAGAGGGTGCTTCCATTTTCGAGTTTCACTTGCACTGGTAAGTTGCTCTAGTGTTGGTTGGTGTAACTGTTCTTCCAACTAGTTAGGTGTTTGCTTGATTTGCCTTTAGGAACTTTTAGTGTGTGCTTTGTTCTCCCTAGTTTTCCATAGTGAGTTAGTCATTCATTTCTTTGGGTCTATGACCTAGGGTGGTAAACCGCCCACTCTGCCATTCATGAGGACTTTTTAGTCTTCCGCTTAGAAACATGGAGCCGCCTCTTTATAGGCGTTGTTTTGATAACACTGGTTCGCTAGAGTCAGTGTGTGAGACTTTTACGAACTTGAACGATCCCAAAAAGGGAGAACCTATGCATAATATATTCATGGCTAAAGTTCCCAGCAATACCAACCAAGGAGCCCCTTCACAAGGGGATTCTTGTTCTTTTCCCTTCTTTGAAAATGTTGGTGTCCCTTTGATGGCCACTTTGTAAATTCCTGGGTTGTTTGTGGGACTACCGGTTTGGTTGGGTACCATTCCAAATGTCCCAAATGCTCTTAACACTTCTCAGTTAAGCACCTTAAGTCATGGGCACCCTGTTGATGTTTCTTCATCAGCAAATTCTTCTCCTCCTCCTTCTCTTGCCTCTGGTGAAAGTACATTTATTAGTAACCAGAAGTCTAAACGAAATAGAAAGAGGAAGAATAGGAAGAAGAAATCACCAACCTCTGCGAGTCATGTTGGAGATGGGTCGACAGCGTCTGCAAGTCACATTGAAGACCAACACCTAGCCTCTGCAAGTTATGCTGGGGGCACACACCCACCCTCTGCAAGTCATGTTGGGGAAAAAATTTCAGTCAATGCTAGTCATACTGGTAATAGGTATGTAGCCTCTGCAAGTCATGTTATCGACCCATCACTAACCTCTGCAAGTCATGTTGGAGATGTGCAACCAACCACTGCTAGTCATGCTAGGGTCATTGATTCTATTGAGAAACCTAGACGGATAGGACGTAAGCCTAATTTCTCTTGTAATCTTTGCAAGGGAGATCACCTTACTCATTTGTGCCCTGGCATTCCAGAGGTACAAAGATTGTGGTCCCTATCTACAAGCTCTTCTGATTCTGAGTCTTTTGAGGTTTCCTCGTAGTCTATTCAACCATTGGTTGAGAAAGTGGTCACGTTGATGCAGTCATCGGCTGATCCCACTCCTCTTTTGGGGGGTGAGGTTCCTTTAGACCATGTAGTCTCGCAGCCTATTCAACCATTGGTTGAGAAAGTGGTCATGCCGATGCAGTCATCGGCTGATCCCACTCTTCTGCTGGGGAGTGAGGTACCTTTAGACCATGTAGTCTCACAGCCTATTCAACCATTGGTTGTGAAAGTGGTCATGTCGATGCAGTCATCAGTTGATCCCACTCCTCTTCTCGGGGGTGAGGTACCTTTAGACCATGTAGTCACGCAGCCTATTCATCCATTGGTTGTGAACGTGGTCATGTCGATGCAGTCATCGACTGATCCCACTCCTCTTCTGGGGGGTGAGGTACCTTTATACCATGTAGTTCTACAGCCTATTCATCCATTGGTTGCAAAAGTGGTCATGTCGATGGAGTCATCAGATGATCCCACTCTTCTTTTGGCGAGTGACGTGTCTACCGAATATGTTTTTAACATTTTCAGTTCAGTACTTTCAGAACAAAGGGGCATTCTGCTCGTTCCGAGAACACCCCCTTCAAGCCCTATGATGGTTTCCTTTGATTGGAATGACCTTGTTGAGCCTCGTCTTCCTTCTGCCGCACCTTTTCAAATAAGGGTTGAAGTTAATTCAACAAACATTTATCGATGTATTGTGGATGAAGGAGCCTCTGCAAGTATTTTATCCTCCTCGGTTTGGAAAGTCTTGGGATCTCCCAAGCTTGTGTCTGCTTCGCATGAGCTGTTGGATTTTGACAAACATTCTAGTGAATGTTTGGGGATTCTTCCTTAGTTGCCTATCTTGTTAGGAGGGAAGATTGTTCATGTCAATGTTATAGTGGTGCAAGGACCATTAGATTTCAATATGCTTCTCGGGCGTGATTATGTATATGTTATGAACACTGTGGTATCTACGCTCTTTCGGGTGATGCATTTCCCTCACAATGGAAGCATTGTCACTATCGACCAACTGGCATCTGATAATCACCATGCTAATTCACCATTATTTCAGACTACCCCTTTATATGTTCCTAGTGTTCGTGTAGACTCTACCCTGCCATGGGTTAATTATGTGGCGTCTTATCCTCGATGTTCAATTGCTCCTGAGCAGGAACTTGTGAAATCATGTTGGCCTTCCCGAGACTTAGTCTCAGCAATTGATCCATTGGTTTATCCAATGGGAGCATGGGAGCCCTTGTTTCCCCCTCTTTGTCCAAGTGGGCTTGAGTATCCTTCTGAGTCTGATCTCGTTGTTTGTAGATCCTCAAGCCCTCATTCTTGTGATTCTTCATTGATAGACTCTGCTAGCCCTAGCCAGAACCTCCATCATGATATGGAGTATGGTTAGTTTACTTCACCCATTGGGACTGTGGACCCTCGTTTGTGTGATTTCTCTGATTTTGAATTGCCTTCAGATAAGGCTATCCTTGAAGCCATGACTACAGTTTCTATACCACGGGAGGACTTACACCATGGTTTGTGTTTTCTTCCCTTTTGGGAGACGTCCCAAGTTTACTATCAAAGAGACTACTGGTCTGAGCCTAGCAATGGGCTCTACCTGAACTAGTTTCATACATGAGTTGTAGCCCCCTTGGAGTCTTCTTTAAGCCCTTTTCAGACTCCCTAAAGATGAAAATATTGTCGAGTGACCTTGTTTCTTCACACTCGTTAAATTGGTCCAGAAGAACGTTCCTTACACGGGTCTTCTTTTAAGCCCTTTTCAGACCCTCTAAACATGAAAAGATTGCCGAGTGATCTTGTGGCCTTTCATTCTCGTTAAACTGAAATTTGAAGTCATGTCTATCTGGCGGTAGTTTACCCCTTTTTCGGTCCGGAAGGTCAACTATACAAACAAAGGTATACTCTAAGGAAATTCAGTTCTCTAGAAGAGTACCCTTAGGTATCATTTTAACCCTTTTTTGGGCCCGAGGGACTAAATGTATGAAAAATGAACCCCCACGGAGTCCATAGTTAATCTCTTTTCAGACTCCCTAAAATTGAAAAGATCGTCGAGTGACCTTATTCTTTCACACTCGTTAAAATGGTCCAGAAGAACATTCTTGATGGAGTCCATAGTTAAGCTTTTTTCAGATTCCTTAAAAATGAAAAAATGGCCGAGTGATCTTGTCTTTATCACACTCGTTAAAATGGTTTTGAATAGATGTCTTGTCAGTGCTAGTTTACCCCTTTTTCGAACTGACTAGGCTACCTTCGAAAAAGGTACCCCATTGGAGTCTCCTTTTACATTTTTTCAGACTCTCTAATTATGAAAAACCATCGAGCTTACCTTCTCTAGGCTCGCTAAACTTACATCGAAGGACGTTACCATTGTGTGTCTTATTAATCACATTTTCATACCTGCATCTTTGGCCTAATGCCATCTCCATGTTGCTCTCAACTGAACCATCTAAAGCATGCCTTATACACAAGCCCTGTAGCACTTTGCCTCTACGTCTTTACACCTTTGGCCCCTGAAGGATTTTTCTCAAGTGTCCTTTTCTTGCATATGTCCCTTTGACCTAAGCATCCCTGTGTTCTGTGTGCTTGGAACTAGTATGTTTGTGACACTCGATTCCTCATTTGTAATGTAGCATTCTTTTATGCGTTTTCCAAAATTATTGAAAAAGACAAAAAAAGAAAATATACCCCAAAAAGAGGAAGGGAAAAGTATTTCCTTTTTATTGGCAACACAATGAGTCTCCCTTGGACAAAGCACATCCTTCCATTTTTTCTTCAAGCTCTGGGATTTAATATGACCTTAGGAAGTTGTTCCCGCTACATTGAGTTGTGCCCTCCTCCATTTGGTTATTCTTCCAAACATATGGAGAGTTTGTGTTGCCTCCTGCCTTGTAAACTTATGTTAATGCCATATTGCCTGAGTCTAATCATTTGTCGTGCTATTGTCTAAGGGAATTTTTTACCAAGATTGAGTCGGCCCCTCTGTAGTTTCTCTCTTGCCCTCATGCCCATGTTGGATCATGTTGTCATTGATGCCAATGGTTTGATTATTTGGGAGATTGTTGGATCATATGCCATTGATGTAAATGGTTTGGTTTGATTGATGTCATTGATTGATGTCAAGTAACTGATTGATTGATGATTGATGAACAGTGTATATGCATTCATGAGAATGATAGATGTCCAAGTGGAAACCAATTGATAAAGATGGATCATTGATATGATGCATTGATGAAGATGGATCAATGAGTTGTCATTGATACATGATGCATAGTTGATATATATGATGCAGTGGTGAATTGATGCAAAGATGAATCATTATTGTCTTATCATGGTTCATAAGGTGCACAAATGGATGAACTCCAAAGTGGTCCCTGTTATCGTACAGTTTGTAGCTAGGTCAAATGGCTAGAAGATAGAGGCCAAACTGGCATAACAGGAACCTACCCCACCCAATGTCACCACAATGGGGAGGTTCTTTCTCTTAGGGAGGTTAGGCCCGGGGGAGATGTCCCTAGTATCCTAGGGTTTTGAAGAGGCTAAGGTGTAAAGGTCAAAGTAGAAATCCCTCATCACAGGTTACCACCAAGATCAGATAGTCTAGTTAAACAACCAATAATGAAGTGTAGGCCCAAATGAGAACACCTACCCGGAACAAAGCAACAGTAAAACAATACATGCATGATATGATTCAATGCTTTAGTACTTCATATAACTATCTGATATCAATATATTAACAATTATGACAATAGATATTGACGAGATCAATGTTTATCAATAATAGCAATGGAACAATATCAATTCATCAATAAATATCGAGATGATGTAGCAAACAATGTATCCAATCAATCCCTTACTCAATAAATGCTTCAAAACACCATCTAATTGCTTAYCAACAGAAAATGTTGYGTCAAGATGGAATAACCAAGGATGACGTCAGCCTTATTAGGGTTAGTAGTTAGTTAGGGTTTCAAATTATAAGAGTTTTAAGAGTTTGTTTGACCACTATCACTTCAACGTTGGAGACCTAAGATCAGTGCCTAAGGGTAAATAGAGTCAATTCAAGAGAGGACGCAAGGTTGAAGGGAAAAGGCTAAGGACTAGAGGGAAGGGTTCTGAAGTGCTACAATGGTAGGGCTCTAGAAGCAAAACCCTAGGGGAAAAAGGCTCACTCCGGTGTTGCTTAAGAAAGGCCTCGTGCTCTTTCCTCCTTCCTTAGGTTAAACTTGGCAAAACGGTTAGCATAAAGGATAAATAAAGAGACGAGAGTGAGGTGAGGGAGAGTGTTGCAAAGGAAAGGCCCTATCACCAAACCCTAGAAGCAGGATGACCCTAGGTGTAGATAACCTAGGCCTGGGACATCTCATCCTTCTTGACTTTTAAAATGCACGGCTAGCACAAGGGAAGAAGTAAAAAGAGTGTAGCAATGGCTAGGCTCTTCCTTCCTTCTTCAATGGATGAGAATTTCTCTTTTAGGGGAAATGAGACAACAACCTACTTGTGTGTTTATCCCCTAGGGTTTTAAAATCAAAAAAAATTATAATAAATGCAAGAATATAAGACTACAACCATTCAATTAATAATTTTTGTAGAAAACACACTTACATATCATGAAGAAATAGCATTGCAAACCCTAGTTGTAAACCTTCCTTCAAGAGAAATGCCAAAATATGCCAAGACAAGCCTTCCTTCAACAAGTGTGCCTCACTCAAAAGATGAAATACCCAACAAGGGCGCAAAAATCAGATCTCACTAGGAGAGTGAGTTATGTGTTATGTTAAAATGAGGATAAAACTCCTCAATATATACTGTATCATGACCTTTAATTAAATTTTAGGTCATAAAAATTAGCCGACAAGGCTTTAAACCAAAATCATATTGTTTTTACATTAAATGTTCTTTTAAAACCCTAAATGAGAAAAAGGTGAGAAGTCAAGCCCTCCTGAGGGAGATGTTGGGCCCTTTTGGGGCCAATGTAATATCCAGAAGCCAAATGTTAGCCCTCCTTGGGCTCTTCCAAACTGCCACATGTGCCAACAACCCTGTCCATCTACCATATTCTCATGATGATGTCACAAGCCTCCTGGTGATGTCCTGGGTCATCTGGGGCCAACGTTCCACTACAAGTGGGTCAATCCCCTTAGGCCTGGCTCAACCAAAGTGTCTCTAATGGGATGTTCTCTTCTTCTTCGGTGCAATACCTTAGTCAAACACTATCCTGTCTCTGCCCCTCTGATGGGGTCTCGGCAACCATCTGATAGGCTCTTCAGCCCCATGGAGGTCTGGACTAATCATCTCCCCATGTGTACCGGTCCACGTGGTATCTTTCTGTCGGGCATGGTTCTGCACATCAAAAACTACACCCTCCATGGGCTCGTTAGTCACAGGGATCATAAAAATTTCAATCATATTTCATCATCAATTTTATCAAACATATGCATAAAAGCCCTGATATATCATTCAATAGCTTAAAGACTCTACAAAAACCTACAATACAAGGTTGAGAAAAAGGACAAGATACCCTATTGGGCTAGGATCCAAAAAGAAAGGAAAGTTTCCAAGGGGTTTCATCCAAGCCATGTAAATGAGGTGAAGTGGTTCAAGGGATGTCCATACATACAGGTGGAGTGAGAGCCATGGATGCATGATATTACCTGTGGGTGCCTCTATAGAAGGCGAGTTGTACCCATCATGGATGCAAATTTTTTCAAGCCCCTTTTGCCTTTATTCTTTTCTTTATTTGTTTTTTCTTCTTCCTTTTCTTTTTATTCAAGGGCTAACTAGAGGACACTGCCTTGGTGTGGTGACCAGAGCTAACAATGTTACCCACAAGTACTTTCACAGTGGTGATAAGGTTGGCTCGTGATGAGACCCCCTTTCCCTTGGCCATGCAACCCAAGGTCATTGCCCTGGCGTGGTAACCAGATGGTGGCAATGTCATGCTGTTAGGTACCCATGAACATAATAGGCTGGCTCGTGATGAGACCCCCTATCCTCTTGATTAGATCTTGTTTGTTATTTTTTCGGGTCCCTCTTGTTTCTTGCTCAGAGGCTTTTTATTGCCTTCTCGGGGATCCCTGGGCGAAGCATCTCGAGGTTTCATTTTTTAGGCTTTTATCTTTTACCAGCTGCTTTTTCCTTCTGGGCCTTTAGCCCCTTCTTCCCATGAGATAAGGTACAACCCCACAAACAGATCATCCTAATGCCCAGACAAGGGGAATGGGACAGATGAGCAGGAGACAAGATGTAAAAGTGATGGTATGATGGGAGTGGACGATGGCTCTTTAGAAACCCCCCAGTGGAAAACCAAAACCTATGGGTATAAGATTGCTAGGGCACCCGGTCAATCTCCCCAAGCATGGTCAAGTGGGTCAATGTAAGATCCAAGCAGTCATAAAAAATAAAAGGAATTAGATGCATACATTTAAAGGTTATAATGATCAAAAGTGACACATACCACGATTCCTGGACCAATTACCTCATGAAGCAAGAGCCTCCTCCGATACAAGACCAAGCCGATGGTCATGGATGTTGTTGTTGACAAGACGAATCTGACGAAAGAAGAAAAGGATGGGCCCTCCAGGGCTATGCTCAGGTCAATTCTACTCTCGGTACTCCATGTCTAGGACCTGTGGGCCTCGAGACATGATCTCCTAGTTATCCCTAGAAATCGGGGATAACAGACCCCTTATGGTGAAATCCCTCACAGGAAGATGCTTTACGGATTGAGTTATCCTAGAAGAATGGTTGGAGGACCCATGCTTGCATGTGGATTAATGACATGAAGATCAATGAAGTTGTTGGTGAAACTATCCTAGATGGATAGTGCTTGACATGCCATTTCTAGTGGTATGTGGAATGTCACATAACTCCTCATAGTTTGAGAGTTATGGCTCTACGAAGTTGGAGGACCCCCATATGAAGGCTTGAAACCCCCAAGGTCAAAGAGGTCAAAGTTCTTGAAAAGAAGAAATCATTATTTAAATGATAAAGTAAAGTGACAAAATCAAGAAAGATTATTTAAAAGATAAAATTAAGTTACAAAATCAAGAAGGAATATTTAAATGATAAAGTATTGGAGAACTTTCTATTCATGGAAAGTGGTTAACCCTAAAATAAGGAAAATAAGTTAAGTGACCTAGAAATGGGTTAAGTAACCTAAAAATGGGTTAAGTGACCTAGAAGATGAAAGTATAAATAAGAAGCTATGATCTCTTGTAAAAAGTACATGTGGTAAGAATCCCTTTTGTGGATCAATGGAGAGCTTCTTGTGAATATCTTGTGAAGTATTGATGGAGAGCTTCTTGTGAGAGAATCCTATTGGTGTGGATCTTTTGAGCATGATTGAAGATATATTCTGAGGAAGAGAGTGAGAGGAGGATCTCATGGATGCATCAAAGTTTCAGCAATGTCCGAGATCTTGACGACAAAAGTCTCAGATTCATAGAAAACCCTATTTTCTGATGTCCACATGGGTTGTCTATGTATAGGGTGCATGTACACATGGGTTGGCTGTGTATAGGGTGAGTTTACACGCGGGATGACTGTTTATAGGGAGCGTGGAGTGGATAAAATCATGGAGATTTGTGTTTGCGTTGGTGCCAAGCTCTTAGATGATGAGGCAGGTTCCAGATCTGCATTCTATGGCCTCGGATCTATCACTGAGACACTGGTATGGTTACATTATTGTCTTGATGGATACTATTGTTTGATGTGTTTTGAATGCTTAGGGAATTCTTGGTATGGCTTCTATGATGTGGTTGAGTTTGGTTGATTTGTTTGATGGAGTGAGCAACACTATTGTGATTCAGTAGTGACATGATTGCTATGGTATACTTACTAGTTGTTTATACATGATTGAGATAGCATTCATATTGATTTGTTGTGGAGCATGAACAAGCTATTGGAGAGCTTGGATGTGTTGTGACTGGCTGTGTGTCAGTTTGGACAGTGGAAGACAGAAGAGAAAGTGATTGTAGGTTGCAGATGATCTGAGCATGTGAAGCAAATCAAAACCCTAGTTGCTCAGAAGCATACGCTTGTTACATTATACACTAGCCACATTCACACGCGGGTTGTAGTGAGTCAGGGCACGTGCACACATAGGTTGCACTACTGATAGGTCGTGTACCTATTGACAGATTGATATCTGTTGAGGATTGTTGCCTCATCTCAGTTGGTGCTGAGAATGTAAGTTGAGTCTTTCATATAGAGCTGGTGCTCTTGTAGAGTTGTACTCTCTTCAGTTGTTGCTGATAAACCCCAAGGATTGTAGTCCATAATAAAAAGAAAATTGTGCATACATCTTGCATTCTTTGTGTTCATTGTGATGATGACTTGTTGATGATATATTGTTGATATATGTTGCTGATATGTGCCTACATCTAACTAGTTATAAATGACAGCAATGGGTTATGAATAAATGTTGAATCCTAATTGATGAGTTTTTGTGGAAGAGGGAAGTTTTGGGAAAAAGAGCCCCACACTCATTCACCCCCCCTCTAAGTGTGGTAGGTGTGTCCAACAATTGGTATCAAAGCTGGCCTTCACTACAAGCCTTAACAAGCTTGAAGGAGATGCATAGACACACAAATGGATGATGAAGTTCCAATCCTTGACGAGGAAAACTATTCTACTTGGAGAATAGAGATGAGAGTGTATTTGAAGACAATGGGAGAAGATATTTGGAAGGAAACCATCGGTGGATATGTTCCGTTGAAGAACAAGTCAAATTTTGCAACTCAAAGGGAAGGAAAGAAGAATTATGCATTGGCTCTCAAGACAATTCTTAGTGGACTCTCAAGCCCTATCAAAGAGAGCATGGGACAATGCACTTCCACCAAGGATATATGGCTAAAGATAGAGGAGACATATCAAAGAAAGGAAGAGAAAGAAGAAATTGAAGACCACTCCATCAAGATCATTAAAGGTAAAGAATCATCAAAATCTCTTGAATGCATTATTTCTAAATGTGATTTTGAAAACATTTCAAGTGAAGATAAAGAATCAAGTGATAATAGCACAAAGGAAGATCTTGAAGATGAAGGAAAAACATTATGTGTTGATGTTGGGAAAAATGAAGAAAGTGAAGATACTTCAAATGAAGGTAAAGAACCCTAAAAAACGTTTGATTGCATAGATGATGATGAATTTTTCTCTACAGGTGAAGAAGAAGATGTAGAAATAGTTTGTGTAAAGTTTGATGGCATTTATCCCATGAAAAGAATAGAAGGAAATCTATTAAAACTTCAAGAAGAAATTGAAGAGGGTTTATACATGTATAGGAGTGATCATTTTTATACACACTATAACTATCTTTCGGATAACACTAAGAAGTTTATTAGGAGAAGTCTAAGGCACATCTTCAAGTTAAAAGAAATGATCAAGGAACAAGAAGAGAACAATAAGACTATATTAAAAGAAAAGGAAAAAGATATCACAAGACTAAAGAATGAAAAAGAAGATATGAATGTAGATGATGAGATTAGCAAAAGTTTTGAAAACATTGTTCATCTCAAGACCCAAATTGAAGAAGCCAAAAGAATAGAGGAACTATTGAAGAATCAAATAAATGAAAAGGAAGAGTCATGTTGTAAGTTAGAAGCTGAAATTGTTGACCTTAGAAAGAAGGTGGAAAAGTCAAACAAATTCTTGAATAGCTCAAGATTATTGGATGAGATCTTGGAATGTCAAAGACCATCATGTGATAAATCAGGTCTTGGATACAAAGGAGAAGATAAACATGCTGAAGCAAGCACCTCAAAGAAGCATGAGGTAAGTCCATCAAAGAAATAAGATAATATTGCAAAGAAACCATCTACAAACGACAAAGAAAATATCAAAAGTACAAAGCAAGGAAGACATCAAGAAGCCATTCTTGGGACACCAAAGCAAAGGTATCAAAGTATTTTTCATGGGCATTGTTATTCATGTAATGGATATGGTAACAAATCTTTTGAATGTAGATCTTATGAAAGGAGATATAATGGAAGATTCTATAACAGCACAAGGTGTTGGAGATGTGATCAAATAGGACATATTGTTGTTCACTGTAACTCTATGAGATGCTACAACTGTAGTGGATTTGGCCACAAATCCCACGAGTGCTGGAACACAAGAAGAAATTCCATGATGAGGACTTCACATAGCATGGCTAGAAGAAGAAATGAAGTAAGAAAGGGAGACATCTTTGAAAACATGGATACTCAGAGCTCAAGTTCTGAAGAGAAGGGTCATCTACAGAAGTGGGTGAAGAAGACAGAGAAACCAGATCAGAATGAAATATTGAAGGGAAGTTCAAAAGTGTCATCTACTAAGGCACATGCAGGTAACAGTGGTGACAGTCGTGTGTACACATGTGCTGACCTTGAATAGCTTGCGTACACACACGCTCAGTTGTGCAGCAGGCCATGTGTATGTTGAAAAGCCTTGGGAAAAAGGCAATGCACATGGATTAAAGTTTGATGTGATGGTATAACTCTGTATTCCAAGGTCTGACATTGTTTATTGCAGGTTCTGACACTGTTTGCTGCAGGTTTTCATGATGAGATCACACAATGGTATAATAAAAATGAATATTGGGTGCATGGCACTAACCCAAGAGTATGGATTGATGTTGATTAATCATTTTGTGATGATGGTGGTGTACATGGCTGGTATATCTTATGATGTATTATTGGAAGCATATTTTAATATCATGGTGCATGCATGATTGGCACATGTTTTATGGAGGACTTGGCAGACATGTATGGGACTCATCATTGTTTTGGTATTAGTGTATAGTAGTACACTCATATATGGTATTACTTGATTTTCACAACATTGGTATTTGTTTGATACATGATTGTGGCACTTGGTTCATGATGGAGATATATCATGAGTGATATGATAGATTGTTTGGCATATTGGTAGATGCACATATGCACATGGTTGGCATATTAGTGGATGCACATGATTGGAATAATTGGTAGATGCACATGTTGGCATATTGGTAGATGCACATGTTGGCATATGGTGGATACATTTCATGGATGATATATTTTGGCACATTGTTGATGTACATGGTTGATGTACATGGGTGTTGTGCATGGTGGGCACATTTTGGTACATGATGCACTTGGTGGATATATTGTTCATGATTCTCTATTTCATTGTTGACATATTTTTTGTTTCATGATGAATGGTATAGCACAAGTTTGATGTATGAACAGGTCCAAGGATCGTCATATGGTAGCATATTGTTCATCTTGTAGAGAATATAGGGGGAGACATACCCTTAGGGGGAGTCATTATTCTTCCCATGATTCTAGGAGGAGATATTTATCAGACACATACCTAGAAAAGAGACCTATATTTGAAGAAAGAGCACAAAGGCATAATTCCAGGGGGAGCGATGGTCACAGGGGGAGTATGTTCAATGTATTTTCAACATTACATCAGATTGATATCCCTTGTTCAAAAGGAGAGAGATTATATAGCGGCAACAAGACAGGGGGAGCATCCCCAAGAGGAGAATGTCCCTTTGCCATTGATGTCAAAGGGGGAGAGATAATCACATTGATGTGATTGATGTCTATTGATGGGAGAGATTAATGTGGAGAGATAGTCACATTGACTATTGATGAAGAGCATGCCTTGTCTACATGTTGACATCAATAATTGGTAATTGGAGTTGACATCAATGTTGGTATTACAATCAATGCCAAAGGGGGAGATTGTTGGATCATGTTGTCATTGATGCCAATGGTTTGATTATTTGGGAGATTGTTTGACTAGTTTCATACATGATTTGTAGCCCCCTTGGAGTCTTTTTTAAGCCCTTTTCAGACTCCCTAAAGATGAAAAGATTGTCGAGTGACCTTGTTTCTTCGCACTTGTTAAATTGGTCTAGAAGAACGTTCCTTACACGGGTCTTCTTTTAAGCCCTTTTCAGACCCTCTAAACATGAAAATATTGTCGAGCGATCTTGTGGCCTTTCATGCTCATTAAATTGAAATTTGAATTCACATCTATCTGGCGATAGTTTACCCCTTTTTCGGTCTAGATGGTCAACTGTACGAACAAAGGTATACTCTAAGGAACTTCAGTTCTCTAGAAGAGTACCCTCAGGTATCATTTTAACCCTTTTTTGGGCCTGAGGGACTAAATGTACGAAAAAGGAACCCCCATGGAGTCCATAGTTAAGCTCTTTTCAGAATCCCTAAAATTGAAAAGATCGTCGAGTGACCTTATTCTTTCACACTCAGTAAAATGGTCCAAAAGAACATTCCTAACAGAATCCATAGTTAAGCATTTTTTAGACTCCTTAAAAATGAAAAAATGGCTGAGTGATCTTGTCTTTATCACAGTCGTTAAAATGGTTTTGAATAGATGTCTTGTCAGTGTTGGTTTACCCCTTTTTCGAACCGACTAGACTACCTTCGAAAAAGGTACCCCATTGGAGTCTCCTTTTACGTTTTTTCAGACTCTCTAAATATGAAAAACCATCGAGATTACCTTCTCTAGGCTCGTTAAACTTACATCGAAGGACATTACCATTGTGTGTCTTATTAATCGCATTTGCATACTTGCATATTTGGCCTAATGTCGGCTCCATGTTGCTCTCAACTGAACCATCTGAAGCATGCCTTATACGCAAGCCCTGTGGCACTTTGCCTCTGCGTCTTGACACCTTTGGCCCCTGGAGGATTTTTCTCGAGTGTCCTCTTCTTGCATATGTCCCTTTGCCTTGAGCATCCCTATATTCCGTGCGCTTGGAACTAGTATGTTTGCAACACTCGATTCCTCCTTTGTAATGTAGCGTTCTTTTATTCTTTTTCCAAAATTATTGAAAAAGACAAAAAAAACAAATATACCCCAAAAAGAGGAAGGGAAAAGTATTTTCTTTTTATTGGCAGCACAATGAGTCTCCCTTGGACAAAGCACATCCTTCCATTTTTTCTTCAAGCTCAGGATTTAATATGACCTTAGGAAGATGTTCCCGCTACATTGAGTTGTGTCCTCCTCCGTATGGTTATTCTTCCAAACATATGGAGAGTTTGCGTTGCCTCCTTCCTCGTAAACTTATGTTAATGCCATGTTGCCTGAGTCTAATCATTTGTTGTGCTATTGTCCAAGGGAAGTTCTTACCAAGCCTGAGTCGGCCCCTCTACAGTTTGTCTCTTGCCCTCATGCCCATGTTGGATCATGTTGTCATCGATGCCAATGGTTTGATTATTTGGGAGATTGTTGGATCATATGTTATTGATGTAAATGGTTTGGTTTGATTGATGTCAAGTAATTGATTGATTGATGATTGATGAACAATGTATATGCATTGATGAGAATGATAGATGTCCAAGTGGAAACCAATTGATAAAGATGGATCATTTATATGATGCATTGATGAAGCTGGATTAATGAGTTGTCATTGATACATGATTCATAATTGATATATATGATGCAGTGGTGAATTGATGCAAAGATGAATCATTATCATCTTGTCATGGTTGATAAGGTGCACAAATGGATGAACTCCAAAGTGGTCCCCTTATGGTGAAAACCCTCACGGGAAGACGCTTTACAGATTGAGTTATCCTAGAAGAATGGTTGGAGGACCCATGCTTGCATTTGGATTAATGAGATGAAGATCAATGAAGCTATTGGTGAAACTATCCTAGATGGATAGTGCTTGACATGCTATTTCCGGTGGTATGTGGAATGTCACATAAATCCTCACGGTTTGAGAGTTATGGCTCTACGAAGTTGGAGGATGCCCATATGAAGGCTTCAAGCCCACAAGGTCAAAGAAGTCAAATTGCTTGAAAAGAAGAAATAATTATTTAAATGATAAAGTAAAGTGACAAAATCAAGAAAGATTATTTAAAAGATAAAATGAAGTGACAAAATCAAAAAGGAATATTTAAATGATAAAGTATTGGAGAACTTTCTATTCATGGAGAGTGGTTAACCCTAAAATAAGGAAAATAAGTTAAGTGACCTAGAAATGCGTTATGTAACCTAAAAATGGGTTAAGTGACCTAGAATATGAAAGTATAAATAAGAAGCTAGGATCTCTTGTAAAAAGTACATGTGGTAAGAATCCCTTTTGTGGATCAATGGAGAGCTTCTTGTGAATATCTTGTGGAGTATTGATGGAGAGCTTCTTGTGAGAGCATCCTATTGGTGTGGATCTTTTGAGCAT
Organism: Picea engelmannii; assembly: GCA_009831015.1. Lineage (NCBI taxonomy): Eukaryota > Viridiplantae > Streptophyta > Pinopsida > Pinales > Pinaceae > Picea > Picea engelmannii. The sequence continues at coordinate 275,457 of ML786486.1, read as the reverse complement.
GATTGAATATCTATTCTGAGGAAGAGAGAAAGAGGAGGATCTCATGGATGCATCAAAGTTTCGGCAATGTCGGAGAGCTTGACGACAAAAGTCTCGGATTCACAGAAAACCCTATTTTCTGATGTCCATGCGGGCTGTCTGTGTATAGCATGCATGTACATGTGGGATGGCTGTGTATAGGGTGACTGTACATGCGGGATGATTGTGTATAGGTAGCATGGAGTGGATAAAATCATGGAGATTTGTGTTTGAGTTGGTGCCAAGCTCTTGGATGATGAGGCAGGTTCCAAATCTGCATTCTATGGCCTCAGATCTATCACTGAGACATTGGTATGGTTACATTATTGTCTTGATGGATACTATTGTTTGATGTGTTGTGAATGCTTAGGGAATTCTTGGTATGGCTTCTATGATGTGGTTCAGTTTGGTTGATTTGGTTTATGGAGTGCGAAACACTATTGTGATTCAGTAGTGACATGATTGCTATGATACACTAGTTGTTTATACATGATTGAGATATCATTCATATTGATTTGTTGTGGAGCATGAGCAAGCTATTGGAGAGCTTGGATGTGTTGTGACTAGATGTGGGTCAGTTTGGACAGTGGAAGATAGAAGAGAAAGTGATTGTAGGTTGCAGAGGATCTGAGCATGTGAAGCAAAGCAAAACCCTAGTTGCTCAGAAGCATACACTTGTTACATTATACACTGGTTGCGTTCACACGCGAGCTATGGTGAGCTAGGGCATGTGCACACGCATGCTGCACTACTGATAGGTTGCATAGCTGTTGACTGATTGATATCTGTTGAGGATTGTTGCCTCATCTCAATTGGTGCTGAGAATGTAAGCTGAGTCTTGCATATAGAGTTGGTGCTCTTGTAGAGTTGTACTCTCTTCAGTTGTTGTTGATAAACCCCAAGGATTGTAGTCCGTAATAAAAAGAAAATTGTACATACATCTTGCGTTATTTGTGTTCATTGTGATGATGACTTGTTGATGATATATTGTTGATATATGTTGTTGATATGTGCCTACATATGACTGGTTATAAATGACAGCAATGGGTTATGAATAAATGTTGAATGCTAATTGTGAGTTTTTGTGCAAGAGGGAAGTTTTGGGAAAAAGAGTCCCACACTCATTCACCCCCCCTCTAAGTGTGGTATGAGTGTCCAAAAACCCGGCCATCCTAAAAGTCCAATCAAGTCCTTGTTTGAAATTAATGAAGCCTTCAGTTTGATCATCAAGATTCTCTAGTCCATGACCGACGAGCTATCGAAGACCTCTTGGTAGTGAAGTCATACACTCATATTACACTCCTACCCAAGTTTTGAATATTTTGAAGTTGTTTCTCAAGCCCTGAAGACCTCATCTCCAGCCATCAGGCCTTATAGGCTTCTAGAAGATGGATACTCTCATGTATATCTTTTAGATTTCGATATGTAGCTCCGCTATGTATTGCTCGCAGATACACTTTATATAGTTATATGGGATCTACAGTGTATTTGATTGGTCGCCATGATTTTATTTTATCCGGAGTGTGGGTATGCCCACCTCAGTGAAACAATTATTATTTTACAAACGACACCTCCTGATTTGTGGTTCCTGGGCTCACTTGTTCGAAACATCGGTGAATATTGTTAATGTATTTCAGCCATACGATGCTCTTCTGACCTCACACATTAGGGGGCATCTGTTATAACCCTAATTTTCACCATAAATTCTTACCTGGCATCAGGCCATCTTAGATTCCTTCTTTGCCAAAACACTGTTGAACAACTCTTCTTAAAAACCCCTTTTATAAAAACCCATGTGCCCTACTCCATTACTGCATGCGTCTACACGCTAGATGACCCAAGACAGCCCGTGTGTACCTACAAAAGCATGAAAAAAGGAAAGTTGTTGATGGAACACACAGCTTTGGAAAATTTAACTAAACCTTTCAGCCATGCATGGCCGATCACTCGACCAAATACCTAGCTTCTTATAGCCTATAAAAGAAGGGTTAGGGGTCCCATTTGAAAGGAGGAGAATCATAGTAAAGAAACTATACCCGATTGAGCATCCCCTTTGTCCCAACCTTTAGCCATCCTTGTGCAAATAAAAGTATAGAGAAAAGTAGTTGGATGACAGTGGAAGAAGAGCCCATGACCAGGATTGAGGAGCAGTAGTCGACTTTATCGTTGTAAGGTATCATTTTGAAGTTAATAAAAGAGTTGCTTTTCTCGTCCCGCCATATGAGATTGTCATTATTAGAATATTGATTGTATGATTGATTAAATCTCTAACCCGTTAGTTCATAGATCAAATGCATGTGGAGTTCTTTGTTTGTCTTTAGTGAATGCAAGTCAGCATTGGGAGGAGAGTTCCAATCAAAGAACGACCAAGTGCAAAAAAGGATCGACATCAAACACGAAGAATAAGGTATGTCAACTTAATCTCTTGAGCCTTGTATTTACATATGAGTATTGGGGATCTAGGCATGGGATGATGGTAAAAAGTAAGAATCTTTAGGTCTTTTATGCATGCATGATAAAACCCTTAGTGCTAGTCTGTAGGAGGGATTTCCCACCCACAACAATTGGGTCTCTTCTTCACCAGACCTGCCAGTTGTATGACTGTTTTTTTCCCTTTTCTTGTACACATGGAAATCCTCAGTTGAGACTTCAGTGATTGAAGGGGAGGTATCCTTTCTGGGTCTTTTCTCCTTTGGTACCTATGGAGTAGTGTTTTGTGAAATAATGGCTGGATGAAATTGATGTTCTTCTTCTTCCAGAGTGTTCACCTCCCACTCTGATTGGTTCATAAACTTATCGATCTCTGGTTTGGGCACATGAGTGTATGGGGAACTTTTATTCTTGAATCTAATTTTTGCAATAACCCCACACAGATCATAGTGCCAAGGGAAACTGATGTCAAACTTCATTTCCTTGAGTAGTTTTTTTGCCTCTTCCCCAACAACTCAATTGTTACAAATAAAGGATCCTATTTGTCCTTTAATTCTCAGTTGTTGTTTCTTCTTCAAAGATACAAAATGTATATCGTCTGAATTGATCATTTTCCTAATGTACTCCAAGGAGAATATTCTAATAGGAAATTATTCAGGAAGCTTATAAGGAGCTAACTAACATCCATATATTCTGATCTTCATGTGATTCTGATACAAATACCAGTCTCCCATCTTGGCGAGGTCCAAGAGGTGTAGAATTATTTGGATCTCTTCATTTATCCTCTGCTCTTACATACCACTAAGCATACTTACCACTGGGTTGTAAAACTACTCTATGAATTGCTTAAAACTGAACTCTGTTGAGTTCCTTCTCAGTAATCAAGTCGAAGAGGTGACATGTTGTGACTTGCCATCCTGGTCCAGATTCTACATGGGGAAAGGGAACTTATCTGCTTGATAGAACATGAACATGTATGCCAGTACTGAGGAGTACTAGAACATGCATTCTGTGGGAAACTTGAACAATTGATCGTGAATATTTTCAGTCGGGAAAACATTGTAGTTGAACTGCACTTTGGGCTCATCTACCCATTCATCTGAGTAGTATCCAAGTAGGCTGCAAAGGGAAGAAATGATTTGATTTCCTTTTATCGAGAAAATCGATGATCGATAGGGGGGATTGCTTTTGGGTATTGGGGCATTCTCAGGGAGGAATAGTTCGAATATCTATGATCTCTACGGAAAATACAACTTCTGATATATGTCGGTTAGGATCTCAAAATTTAAAGGAGATAAGGCTTAGGCTCTAGCTATTTGGAGCATATGGTCAACGCTTTGGATGTGATAGATAATATGGTCTCTTCGGAGGATGACATGATAGTTCTCTGGTCCAGAAGGTAATGTTCTTGGCACTTGAGGGCGAATTCAGGGAAATGGTGAATCTAGGGAAACATGTACAGTGGAAGATTGGACTCCCAAAGTCCAATCTAATCACTCTGGTCTAGGAAAATGTCTCTGAGCCACGAATATAGCTCAGTGAAATCAAAATCACATCTTGGATCGGAGATGAGGTAGTATTTGTTGGCCAGAGGGATCCGGTCGAGATCGACGGGAGGCGATAAGAAATGGTTTTCCTTGATTTCTGACTGTTTGGACTTTGGCGCCATCACTTCAACAGGTACCTGCAATTTGAAAAAAAAACCGTTAGCGGGTATTGGTTGTGGTTGGGTCACTGTTTGAAATGGTGAGGAAAATGAGCTTCTGGTGTGCAAAGAGTGTGAGCAGTGCGAAAATGGAGAAGGAACGGGATTAGATTTGGGCGAACGGGTATCCATTGGGAGTGGGGAATAGGTCAGCAAGCTAATGGATATCTTAGCCTATATTAATTTGCCAACGGATATCTGGGAATGAGGCAACGAGCCAGTGATGGGTTAAGGGTGTGTGAGGGTGACATGGAGGGTAATGAGTGGGGGAAAATGACATATGGAAGGTGAATGGAGGATGAGGTACGCTGACAGAGTAATGGGATATGACCAGGGATAAGTGGTAGTGGAATGTGACATCATGAGACAATGAGGAAGTCTAGTGTGATGTCATGAGGCGGCAGTGTTATAGCAAATATGGTATGGCGTTATATCGGAGGGGGGCGATAGGAAGTAACCAGTTTAGAGAGAGGGGGTCTGACATCACAGATTTGTGACACGTTAGGATGGGGCCCGCCTGGAAATACCACCATATCGGAGCCCCCCCACCATTAAAAATAGAACGGTCAGGGGGGTTAGGAATTTCTTGTCAGTCATAGATATAAGCACCACTAGATCAACCATAGATCTATGCGCCCTCTTTAATCTCCATATGGGAACCCACCCCTCCCACCATTAAAGATAGAATGGTTAGGGAGCTCCGGAATTTCTTGCCAGATGTAGAACTAAGTGCCATTAGATCAACCGTAGATCTGTGTGCACTCTTTAATTTCTGGGTGCGAATCAAAATGTGCAGCTAAAACTTAGGATAGTGCTCTTTTGTGGGTATTCTGTGTTGCTTCCCTTGCATTTGTCACCATGGGGTTAGGAAACACACTTCAAACATCAAAACCATGAATTTTAATTGAACATCATCATGTTTTATTGAAGGAAAAATTGGCTAACCTATGTCCTATCCTACCTACCTACACATTTAGCCCAGATTAGACTATTGGGCTAAGAAATTCCTCTACCCTAGGGCTATTTGACCAAGTTTAAATAGTTTGATCAAATTTATTCGCTAACTAACCTATCTACTTGGCTAAGATTAAACATTTTAACCAAGTCTTATTCACTAAGAATATCAATATAAATTCAAAAAGACTTAACCATGATTAAACTGTATGGATGAGTCATCATTATTTCATGGGGCCATATCATTTTCTTTTATGCCCTCTTTTATTCTTTTTCTTTTTCTTTATTTTCATCTTTTTCTTTTTCTTTTTCTTTCTTTTTTCTTTCTTTTTGAAAATAATTTGCAAAAAATGAAATATTATTTACAACCAAACTACATCAAGAGTAAAAATTTCGAGTTAGTAGTTGATCCTATGAAATATAGGGTTATAATAGTGGCTCCACCTGGGTATGGTTCTCTCCTTGCGAGGTGCCAAGAACCTTCTTCCTGATGTCTATGAAGATTTTCTCCATAGCTTATTTATGTTGTCTGTTTTGTTTTTATTTTGAGAATTAGGTGGCACGGGTTAGTGTCTTAGGGCATTCTCTGCGGGCTTCAACCATCTGATCAATATCACCCACACACAACTTGAATGTAAAAAAAATAAATGGTATGTACAGTGGAAAATGATTTCTGATATTTTTATTGGGGTGGAAGATAATGCTTCAACATCTTGTCGTTCACATGTCTACCTGATAGGTCTGTTCCATCACTGTTTTTGAGAAAAAATGCATTATTTCCCTTGAATGTCTGAATGGTGTAAGGTGCTTTCCATAAGCTATCAAATTTTCCATGCTTACCCTTATCCTCATTTCTGGAATCCCATTTCAGAACCAAATCGCTTAACTCAAAATCATATTCTTTAGTCTTGTCAAAATATTTTTTGATGTTCTCCTATATGACCTCAGTCTTGTTGTATACCTCTTCTTCGGAATGCATTAAATGAATCATTTGATTTATTCTCCTTTGGACATCATTTGTCTCTACTTGCACTTCCTGCAATAGTTTCATGACAGGGACTCCTAAGGAAAGGGGAAAAACTACTTCAGTACCGTACACCAATTGGTATGGAGACATGCCAATTGATCTTTTGGTACTTATTCTACCAGTCCAGAGTGTGAAAACCAACTTATTATTCCATGATTTCTTATTTTCTTGCAGTGTTTTCTTGAGGATGTTCACCAGAATTTTGTTTGAGGACTCAGCCAGTCCATTTTCTTGAGGATAATAAGCTGTTGAGTGTCCCAAAGTAATGCGGTATTGGCTGCAAAATTCTATGAGATTTTTGGATCTGAAAGTCACTGCATTGTCAACTATAATTTTTTTGGGGCATCCAAAACGAGACAAGATATTAGTTTCTAAAAATTTAATGATAACAGACTCAGTAGCTTGCCTGCATGGCATAGCCTCGATCCACTTCGTGAAGTAGTCTGTGGCTATGGGGATCCACTTATGTTGGCCCGAGGAGGATGGATGTATTTCTCCAATAAAGTCTAAACCCCATTGTTGGAAAGGGGCTTCAACTGAGATGGGCTTCATGGGGAGAGGCAACAGTTTCCTTCTACCTTAAAAAACTTGACATTTATGACAAGAAGTAACTTTTTTATGAACATCAACAAACAATGTAGGCCAGTAAAAACCATCTCTCAGAATCTTGTTAGCTGTGGTCTTCCAACTCAGATGCCCACCACAGTCCCCTACATGGAAATCATGCAGAATGTTGTCAACTTCATCTTTTAACAAGAAATTAAGAAAGATACCACCTTGATCTTTCCAATAAATATTACCTTATAGAATACAGAATTTCAATGCTTTCAGTTTGGCAAATTTGGCTTTGGTCTTAGTCAAACCAAGAGGATATTGTAAGTTATGAAGTACAAAAATGAGGTCTGCGTACCAAGGAGAGTTTAATAATACCTCTTTTACATTTGTAGTCGCCTACTCTTCTTGCTCATCACCTGCAGCCAAAAAATTAATGTCTAAAGAATGAAAATTAGATTCAGCCATTACTTTGGTCAAACCCTGACCTTTGATCAGTTTAGTGGGTTTTATTGCGATGTCATATTCCATAATAACCACAATCGATTTTCCTCTCCTACCATCTGGATTATCCTGAGTCAGGATATCCTATACCACTGCGTTTGGAACATATGCAATTGTGTGAGAATGAAGAGTATAGAATCTGAAATCTTTTATGGCCTTTACTAGGGAAAAGGCTTGTTTCTCCATTATGTTATAGTTTAACGCAACATCTCTCAAAGATTTGCTGAAAAATGCTATGGGTTGTTCGTACCCTTTGTTGTTTTTCTGCAATAGTACTGTCGCGATGGTGTGTTCAGAAGCGAAGAAGAAAATGTAAAAGTCTTTGGTGTAATCTAGGCTGATCAAAATTGGTGCTTGGGTGAGTGCATGTTTCACCTACTCAAATGACTGTTTGGATTTAGTGTTCCATTTGATTTTTGGGTATTTTTTCAATATATTTTTGATGTTCCTAAGAAGTCCAACCAAGTTGGGAATGAATCTTCTAAGGAAATCTATTTTTCCAATGAATGATTGTAGTTCTTTGATGTTCCTAGGGTGTTCCACTTTCTAGATGGATTCTATTCTATTGGGGTCTATTTTAATTTTGTCTTTAGAGATTATGTGTCCCAACATATTACCTTCCTCTAAACCGAAAAGGGTCTTTTGGGGATTCAATGAAATCCCAAATTTTATGCACTTCTCAAACACTCGTATGAGATGCTGTAAATGTTCTTAGTCAGATTGGGAGTAGACAGTCACATCATCCAGATATATGACTATAAATCTTCCAAGTTTGTCCACAAAATAAATATCCATTTCTCTTTGGAAGGTGGCACCAACATTCATCAGACCAAAGGGCATTTTCACATACATGAAAGTTCCCCAAGGCATGGTGAATGTTGTTTTCTCCTGGTCATCTGGGTGGATGAGGACTTGGTTGTAACCCGAAAAACCGTCTAGTAAGGAGATCCTACTGGCCCCAACTACCTTCTGTAAGATGTGTTCCATCTTAGGAAAAGGGTAATTGTCTTTAAGGGAAACCTTTTTCAGATTTCTAAAATCTATGCAAAGTCTGATTTCACTAGTTTTTTTCCTGGTAGGAATGAGGTTAGAAACCCATTTGGAAAATCTCAAGGGGACTATAATTTTTTCATCATAAATCTTTTTGATTTATTTCTCTATCAGGGGAAGCAACTTGGGTTTTATTCTCCTAAGTTTATACCTAAAAGGTTTGTGTTCTTATTTTTTTGGAATCCGATGATGTATGATACTTGTGTCGTAAGATTTTAAGTCCTCGTAATCCCAAGCAAACACATCTACATATTCCTTAAAAAGTTCAATGTATTTTCTTTTTTTGCCCAGGGGGCAAAGATTTGGAAAGTTTTATCATCTTGGGTTTTTATTCTGTTCCTATGTTACATTCTTCGACCTCTTTACCACTAGCTTCAATTTTCGGCTTTTTGGCTACATATTTAAAATCGAACAAGTCTTCTAGCGGAACTAAACCTCTAGGTAACACATTATTTTTCAACTGTAGAATACCAGAATCTACCTCATTTTCATTCAATTCCTCTGTATCTACTTTATTTTCATTTAATTCCTTAGAATCTACTTTATTTACACTAGCAGTTTCAAAAATAGATTTATTTACATCATCATCATCATTCTCTAAACTTATATTTGTACATTCGAAATTGTTTTTACATTGTAGGAAGTCTTCAATTTGATCATCATTCCCAAATACCTGCTAGTATCTGATGTTGTCTAGAATGGTTGGTATGCACTTCACCTCCAATGTGTACCTGTGAGTGGGACGAAAAGGAATTTTACATGTAGTTGCTAATGTAGCCAGCTCGTTTGCAAGTATGTTGTGTCCCCTAGGCATTACCTGCAAGTCAATTTTAGTAAAGCATTGAAGGGAATCTAAAACAACATTCTTGTAATCTCTAAGTCTGGGATGTTTAGCTACATACTCAGCTTTAATTTGTTTAATAATCAATTTGGAATCACCCCTTACCATAATTTGTTTTGCACCAACCTTCTTCAGTAGTTTCAGGCTGAGCATCAAATCTTTGTACTCAGCTATGTTGTTAGTGCATTGGAAATTCAGTTTTAAGAATGACTCTCTAAATACCTTGATCTGTGATTATGCAACCAAACTCCAACTCTAGCTCCCTCCTTTCTCACAGATCCATCAAAATCCATGCACCAAAAGTCTCCTGGCAGTTCCTCGCTTTCCACAGTTTCAGTATTTCGTACATCAGTGACTACTTTATCTTCTTTAGAATCGGGTGTATCATCTTCCAGCTGAGTGATTAGTTCCTCCAAGTCACCATCATTGTATAGAATGAAATAATCCAGATCAGAGTGTGCAGAGTATAGTGGGTAATTATGTGGCTTTTCCTGGCTGCTGACCATATACTTCATCATGGTTTCTCTGTACAGTCTTCTCTGTTGTCCAAATACCGAGATGGTGGCATATGACGTATCTAGTTGCAGGGTTCCTTTCATCTTCTCTCCCCATGATATTGATACTAGCATACCATATTTTTGGGGAATGTCTACAACTACGATATCCATTACCATACTCTTTGCTAGGATTTGTGCTAGGGTGATGCATAAATCCTTAATTAGCCCTATACATTTGACCTTTCTAGAGTCAAAAGAATGAAAATCCTTGTAGGGTCTGGTGACCTCAAGTCCCAACTTTTTCATCACATCTTTGGGCATCAAATTGTGAGAGGCACCTGAATCCATCATAACATTGTGTAGTATCGAATCGTGGATATCCATGTTGATGTAAAAAGGGGCAACGACACTGTTATCGGTTTGACCATCAACTTCAGGACCAAATAGGAGCTCTGGTTGATCATCAACAATATTTATCATGTTAGAATAGTTTGTTGAACCGATGTTCAAATCCTTCGTACCTATCTCTGGTTCGATGCTTAAATATTTAATTACCTGTGACCTGTAAGCATTCTTGCTCATTAGCTCAGAAAGGGGAATGGGAATCTTCAATTTAGCTAGTTCCCTCTCAAGGCTGAAAGCAGTGGAAGCTTTGCTTGAGCTCTACACTTCTGGTTTATCCATCAGGTTTCTATGGGAAGGAACACTTGGTTGACTAGTTGATGAAACTTCAGTCTGATTTTCTCCTTTTAAACTTTTGAGAGTTCTTTTTGCAGGAGATTCAACATTATTCCTCTAAGGGACTTTCTTGGGAGCGGTTCCTGAGGTTTTCTTGGTCTCAATTATTCTCTTTGTTTCGGTATCCTTCTTTGTTTCAACGGCCTTATTTGGATGGTTGTCATTGGCCTTCTTTCTCCTTAGGTTATACTTCGTATGGACCTCCATTGTAGAATTTTCAAAGGCATGTTGTTTTGTTTCCTCTGCTTCCTCATTTACCTCTATTTGTGAAAGGAGAAAAAGCTCGTGCTCTTCCTGAGTAAGAAAAATAGATTCATCATCATGAGTGTCATCAAACTCCTCGATTACATCCTCCCCATCATCAACGTAATTCTTCTGGAGGGGTGGTATAATCTGTTGATTGAGCCCCTCTGTTCTCTTTGATCTCTAGGATCTCTCTACCAGATTTGGGGAAGATTTCTTCTGAAGTTTGGGTTTCGAATTTGAGGGGCAACTTAGTGATCCCTGGGTGGGTTTCTGATAGCTATAGTAACTCTCTCCATCATTCTCTCCATAGATCTGGATGGAGAATCTAGTTTGGAATCTGATGAGGAAGTGGAAGGCTCTTCCTTGATGGTGACCCTCCTTTCTGTTCTCTGCCTGGCTCTTCTGGATAAAATATTCGCTTCCACACTAACGACAATTTTTTTCATGTCTTCCAGAGTAACATAATTTCTTTCTCTTAGCTGATATGACATGTCATCATCAAATCCATCAGGGAATTTTATTAATGCCAAACCTTGAGGTGGTTTGATATCAGTTGAAATTGCATTGTACAAATTGTTGAAACGAGTGCAGTAATCCTGCACTGTCTCTCCTTGGTTCCTTCTGATATTCTCATATTCTGACAAGATCTGGAGGGGGTTTTTCTTTACCTCCCATCTATCAAGAAAACTTCGATGAAAAGAAGCAATTTCAGTTATGGAAGAAACACGCAAGGTTTTGAACTACTTTTTGACTTCTTCGGTCAGACTTTGTGCAAATAGTCTCATCTGCACATTAGCTTCATCTACTTCCTGCAAATCAAAATAATCATTCATTTTGTCAACATGTTGTTGTCCATTTAGAGGACTAGTACCATCAAACTGAGGAAGTCTGGTTTGATAGTCCTAAGGCATGGCATGTAAAGGAGTGGCCAACACCAATGGAGCATATCTTGCTGCCATGATTGGTGGAGGAGGCTAGACAACAACTTGTGTGATTAGAGGGGAAGTGACTAAAGCTGTAAAAGATGAAGGGCTGGGAGGAACAGAGTGAGCTGATTTAGGTTTAACAGAAGCTCCAGCAATAGTCAAGGGAGAAAGTTCGACTGACTACTGAAAGTGAGCTTTGTCTCAGGCTTGATCAAGATTTCCAACTAGATCTTCTAGCTTGTCAAATTCCTAAAGAAATTGTTGATCAACATTAGCTCTAGGAGAAAGTATTCCAAGAGTCCTGGGTTGAAGGTTGGTTTGATCTAAAACTGTTTCACTTACAAAGATGTCGGATTTTGTTCTGAAAAGGATTTGTTTGAAAGAAATGTCAAACTCAAGATCCTGAAGGGCAACAAGCTTCTCTGGGAGAGAAGGGGACCTATGAAGAGGACTGTGATTCCTGGAACCCTTGACAACGCTTTTCATTCTGATTAATTTTTTGAGATTGTCTATTGCTATTGCACATTCTTGATCTAGATGAAATATAGTGAAAACTCTTTTAGGTGCCATAATTTTTAATTTTTATTTTATTTTTAGAAAATTTTAAACTAACGTATATACAAACTTTAACAACCTCTGAACATTATCTCTTTATGAGTTTAGATTTTGTGATTAGTTTAGAAATAAAGTTTTCTTTATCTAGGGAAAAGAAATTGTGGGATGGAAAGTTTGCTCAGTTCCCCAGTATGGTCGCCACTATGTTATCGCTCTGTAAATTCCCATAGGTTGTCGTGATGAAGAAGAAATTTACCAGAGGTAACTTTATCCAACCACTTCAAAACTGGGATCCAGCCCTTCCAGTTTCAGAGAGGGATATCTCTTTAAGATGTAACTTTGTTTCAGGTTTTCAAATATTAGGCTAGTTAAATGAATAAGATTGTGTTGTTTGTTTTTATAAAATGGATGAAATATGTTTTACGCATCCATTGGGCTATGGTTTCTATTTTATAAAGTTTGAGATCAAAGAACAAATTTTATAAGGTGTTTTCACAGGGCAGGATAATGCAACTATTAGATCCTTTAGAATAAAATGATGGGTAGCAGAAAAGATGAGATAGTCAATTATAACAAAGAAGCATTTAATAATTTCTTTATCGTAACGTCAGAAGATAAACATTTAGATCTTTAAAATCCAGAAGCAGAGTATACAAAGATAAATTATGCACTTTAACTTCTTTTAAATGATCAGATATAGAAAACATAGATGATAACAAAGAAAGAAAAAACCATTCAATGAAGAAGAGTAAACATCACCAACAATTAACATGCAGGAATCCTGTGAAATGTCCTTTTTATTACTGGCAGGTCTCTGAGAAAAATTACAGTGCTTACATCTTACTTGGGTGTAAAAATAAACCCTCAGTACTTTGAAATTTAAAGTATATATAGAAAGGATTACAATCGATCATGTCATTAATGATCAGGACGTGGCAAAATCTCATGCTAACTAACTAGATAACAAAATACAAAATTATAGGAACTGCTTATGATCTGTCGAATTCTCCATGTTGATTTTAGGGAAAGTTGTTGGTGAGTGATCAACTTGACTTTGACTATTCTGCATGTTGAGTTGTACGTCCACCTCATATTTTATTCGATCAATTCACACAACTCTTCCCATATTTGTTGATTGGGGATGGTTACTTTTAGTAGCCTGCGGTAGATTTCATCCATCTCGGTATATGTGGCAAAAGTCGGCTTGGTGATAAAAATGTACTTAATTTCATGTTCGATATCGAGATCCAACTGTAGAGATTCTAGGAATGCCTTGGCTGTTATGCTTCCCTGTATTCCTAATAATTTGGAGTTGTCCTTTGCCACCATGGCAATCTTTTGCTTGTGGTCTAAAAGTGTCATCAACTTGTCATTTAGAACCAGTAAACCAGGAAGACCTTTCTTCTGTAAGGCATCGATCTTGTTGAAGAATCTATGAACTCTGATATCCATGATTTGGTATTTCTCCTCCAGTTGCCATATAGATCCTCTTTTGGTCAGAACTCTCTTGACCTCGAGGATAGTCTCTGTCCTATCCTCAATCTTTAGGTTTTCCATCTCTTCTTTAGTTTTTGAATTGAGAAACCTGATTATTTCATTTGCTTCTATGGGCATTTCTCCCAGCTCTCCCTTGATCCTGTCGATGGCCTACCTTCTCCTTAACACCAATTTGTGCTTCTCGAACATGATTTTCACCATGGGAAAGATTTCATTTATGGATTTTGAGATATCCATCCAAATGTTCTCTTTGGATTTTGCTAATGTTTTCCCCACAATTGTTTGCTTCTACAGTTGTTGAATCTCCTATTTCACGTTTTCTGATGTGTGTCTCTCTGTATTGTAACTGGCTTGGAAAGAAGATTTTAGATTCTAGAGATTCTCTATCTTATGTTCCAATCTTTTTATTTCCATTCCTTGTAAATTAATCTTCTCCATTGATGTTGCTAAAGATTCAGATGTCCCTGGAACTGTCATTGGGGCAGGCGATCAAAGTTTTGCAGTGGTGGTTGTTGCTATGATAACCCCTATGAGGGGAACTAGACTCAGTGGGATGACTTCCATAGGTGTTTCTTGTTCCTTCTCCTTTACTAACCTTTCCAGCTATGCTTCCATCTCTTTTATTTGCACATTTTGTTCCATGATCAACTTTAGCATCTCCTCCTTCTCACCTTCTGTCTCAGCCATCTCTTTGGCCTATGAGTCTTCTATAGCTGGTAATTTTAGTTGCTTCCTTAGATATTCTATGTTAGCATTCTTTTTCTTGAGCATCTCCTCGGCCACTTTCACATTAGAGGGGTCATACCCAATTTTGAGCACCAATTATTATAAAGACTTAATCATGTTATCCTTTGCAAAATATGACACCTTCTCCAGTTTTAATTGAGTCTGGACATTGTTCAGAGAAACCTGTAATTTTGCAGTAGTAGTGGAAGCATTGGCCAATGTTGAGAAAACCATTTCTCCAGTTTTCCTGTGCAGATCCATCTGATTAGATGGATGTACAACTTTAGCATCAAATTCAAGTGTTGATCTTTTGTAGTGAGTTATTTACTTTGGATGAGGTACTTGTGCCTGCAGAAATGAAATGTACATTATCCCCTTATCCGTGTCGAAAACATAGAGCAACCTATGCTGTGTTGTTGATGTTTGTTTCCAGAATTGAGCATAAGTGTTGCTGACCAGCCTCTAATTTTTCTTCTTAATCATATCGTATTTCTCAAAAATACTCAACTTTGCAGCTCCTTGAGTTGGTTGGTTGATCAGTGAGGTGTCAGTATGCTTCTTGGATGAATAAGTAGACATGATTGATTGGTTGCTTGAGACAAGAGGTGAATGATATCCTTGCGTAATTGTAGTGGACCGGGTCTCTTCTTCACCAGACCTGCCAGTTGTATGACTGGTTTTTGGCCTTTTATTGTACACCTGGAAATCCTCAGACGAGACTTCATTGATTGAAGGGGAAGTATCCTTTCTAGATATTTTCTCCTTTGGTACTTGTGGAGTAGTGGTTTGTGAAATAATGGCTAGATGAGATTGTTGTTCTTCTTCTTCCAGAGTGTTCACATCCCACTCTGATTGGTTCATAAACTTCTCGATCTCTAGTTTTGGCACATGAGCGTATGGGGAACTTTTATTCCTGAATCTCATTTCTGCAATAACCCCACACGGATCATAGTGCCAAGGGAAACGGATGTCAAATTTCATTTCCTTGAGTAGTTTGTTTGCTTCTTCCCCGACAGCTCAATTGTTACAAATAAAGGATCCTATCTGTCCTTTAATTCTCAGATGTTGTTTCTTCTTCAAAGATACACAATGTATATCGTCTGAATTGATCATTTGCCTAATGTACTCCAAGGCAAATATTCTAACAGGAAAGTATTTTGGAAACTTATAGGGAACTAACTCACATCCATATATTCTGATCTCCATGTGATTCTGATGTAGATACCAATCTCTCATATTGGTGAGGTCTGAGAGGTGTACAATTCCTTGGATCTCTTCATTTATCCTCTACTCTTGCCTACCACTAAGCATACCTACCATTGGGTGGTCAAAATTCTCTATGAATTGCTTGAAACTGAACTCTGTTGAGTTCCTTCTCAGTAATGAAGTCCAAGAGGTGACAGGTTGTGACTTGCCATCTTGGTCCAGCTTCTCTATGGGGAAAAGGAACTTATCTGTTTCATAGAACATGAACATGTATGCCAGTACTGAGGAGTACTGGAACATGCCTTCTGTGGGAAACATGAACAACTGATCGTGAATATTGTCAGCCAAGAAAATGTTGTAGTCGAACTGCACTGTGAGCCTTCCCTCAGTGGAAAAGATAGATAGGTAGCCCAAGATTGGCTCATCTACCTATTCGTCTAAGTAGTATCCAAGTAGGCTACAAAGGGAAGAAATGATTTGATTTCCTTTTACCAAGAAAATCTATGATCGATAGGGGGGATTGGTTTTGGGTATTGGGGCGTTCTCAGGTCGGAATAGTTTGAAGATATGTGCTCTCTGCGAAAAAGAAAACTTCTGATACATGTCGGTTAGGACCTCAAAAGTTAAAGGAGAGAAGGCTTCGAGTCTGGTTATTTGGAGCATCTAGTCAATGGCTTCAGATGTGATAGAGAACAAGGTCTCTCTGGAGGATGACACGATAGTTATCTGGCCGGGAAGGTAATGTGCTTGGCACTTGAGGGTGAATTCAGGGAAATGGTGAATTTGGGGAAACATGTACAGTGGAAGATTGGACTCCTAGAGTCCTATCTCATCACTCTAGTCTAGGAAAATATCTTTGAGCCATGAATATAGCTCAACAAAGTCGAAATCACATCTTGGCTCGAACATGAGGTAGTCTTTGTCAGCCAGAGGGATCCGGTCAAGATCAACGGGAGGCAGTAAGAAAGGGTTTTCCTCAATTTCTAACTGTTTAGACTTTGTCGCCATCACTTCAACAAGTACCTACAATTTGGAAAAAGAAATGTTAGTGGGTAATGGATGTGGCTGAGTCACTGACTGAAATGGTGACGAAAATGAGCTTTTGGTGTGCGGAGAGTGTGAGCAGTGTGAAAATGGCAGAGGAACAGGATTAGATTTGGACGAATGGGTATCTGTTGGGCACGGGGAATAGGTCAGCAAGCTAACAGATATGTTAGTGCATATTAATTTTCCAACGAATATCTGGGAATGAGGCGACGGGCCAGTGACGGGTTAAGGGTGTGTGAGGGTGACGTGGAGAGTAATGAGTGGGAAAAATGACATATGGTGGGTGAATGGCAGATGAGGTATGCTGACAGAGTAATGGGATATGACCAGGGATAAGTGGTAGTGGAATGTGACACCATGAGATAGTGAGGAAGTGGAGTGTGATGTCATGAGGTGACGGTGGTATAGAAAATCTGGTATGGTGGTATATCGTAGGGGGGTTAGGCAGTAACTGGTTTAGAGCAAGGGGGTTCCAACATCACAAATTTGTGCCACGTTAGGATGGGGCCCACCTGGAAATACCACCATATTGGACGCCCCCACCATTAAAGATAGAACAGTCGAGGGGGTTCGAATTTTCTTGTCAGCCATAGATCTAAGCGCCACTAGATCAACCATATATCTATGCGCCCTCTTTAATATCCATATTGGACCCACCCCACCATTAAATATAGAATGGTCGGGGAGGTCCGAAATTTCTTGTCAGCCGTAGATCTAAGCGCCATTAGATCAACCGTAGATCTCTCTGCACTCTTTAATTTCTGGGCGCGAATCAAAATGCAGATATAAAACTTAGGATAGTGCTCTTTTGTGGGTTTTTTACGTTGCTTCCCTTGCATTTGTCACCATGGGTTTAGGAAACACAATTCAAACATCAAAATCATGAATTTTAATCGAACATCATGCATGTTTTATTGAAGGAAAAACTGGCTAGCCTATGTCCTATCCTACCTACCTACACATTTAGCCTAGATTAGACTATTGGGATAAGAAATTCCTCTACCCTGGGGCTATTTGACCAAGTTTAAACAATTTGATCAAATTTATTCGCTAACTAACCTATCTACTTGGCTAAGATTAAACATTTTAGCCAAGTCTTATTCACTAAGCCTATCAACATAAATTCAAAAAGACTTAACCATGATTAAACTGTATGGATGACTCATCATTAATTCATGGGGCCATATCATTTTATTTTATGCCCTCTTTTATTCTTTTTCTTTTTCTTTCTTTTCATGTTTTTCTTTTTCTTTTTCTTTCTTTTTATTTTCTTTCTTTTTTCTTTCTTTTTGAAACTAATTTGCAAAAAAAGAAATATTATTTACAACCAAACTACATCAAGAGTAAAAATTTCCAGTCACCAGTTGATCCTATGAAATATAGGGTTATAACATACATTACTAGAAAAACACTTCCATAAAAGGATATGGGATAGAGCCATCAGTAAATTAAAACAAGTTAATCAAACTTACTCCACATGCACAGCTTGTCATATGGCCCTCCTAGCGCCATTTCTATTGATGTGTATGAATGCCCTTTCAAGCAGGTAAGGGAGAACGCCCGATGACAGGTCCCAATTAGACATACTCTCATTTTGGTGGCGTTTCTAATGAGTATATGGGTGTCATTTATTCTTATAATTAAAATAAGAAAAAGGGGAAATAAATCGTAGTGCCCTCGAGAGGGTTCTAATTAATCGTAAGGATAATATAACCGAAAGGAAACTAATCTAGTCTATCTACTTATAACCTATCTTACAAGAGAAAAATGGATAAATGAGCACAACTTAAAATGATACTTTGATAGTATAAATATTTCATGGTAGCCAAAAGCATTTTATAACAATAATATTACATACATCATCCCAAATAGTTGAAGAGTACATCCCTGCACTAATTAGAAATCAAAACTTAAACGTAAACCAATAGTACAACTACAAGTGTAGAATAGTCCCACAAGCATTTGCAAACAATTATGACTTCAAAATGTCTTCTCTTTATTAACTTGGAAGTAATAATACCATCTTCCATTACAAAGGGAAAAAGTCCTTTTACATCCTACGAGTTCTCTTTTATAAGATAACAAGGAGACTCTTCAATTCTAGTGACTCCTCATTTCCATTTTCCTTTTGTTTCTTATATTACATTTCCAAATTTTCTTTCATTTTCAAAAATGAATATGTGAGAATTATAAAGAGAAGCTAGAAATACTCCTAAGTTATTATTTTATCCCTAGAGTAGTTTACAAATAATAGTCATTAAAAATATTATTTACTCTACTTTCTCTTGTCTTCTTTTGTTCCTCAGAACATTTCTAGGAGTTTCTGTCACAAGTATGCTAAACAAGATTATTTTTTCTTCTTCTTCTCTATCTCAATTGTCCATCATTCTGTTGATGGTCCAATTTTAGCTCACATGGCTTCGAATATGAAAGTTTGAACATGCATAACCCACTTTCTGAATAAATTTGGTCCCTCTCTATGTTTTGTATTTTCAAATCGTTTCTTCTCTTAATATTCCTACACTTGATATTCCATCTTGTTTTTCTCTTTTGCAACATTCTAATGAGTTTTCCTGGGCCTGATTTCATTTCCTGTAGATTTGAATATGGTTGTTTGAATTGTGTATGTCTATTTCTCCCCTCAAATCAGTGGCTTGTTGTTCTTTCTGTTTTATGGAATTTAATATCACCTTAATGGCATGGGGAGATATATCAATGCATTTCTCTATCTGATACCTTTCCAATGAGGTATCATGGATCAAATTTTCACACTTGTTGCTCTGGACATGGCCATTTTAAAATTGGTGCCCAAGAGACATTGATCATGCCTGTGAGTTAATTTGGACAATTCATCTAAGGCCCGGGGAGTGTTTTTTATGTGCATGGTGGGAAAATTTCATGGAAATTGGTCTGGTGACCAGACAGATCTAGGTCGTCGATGTGAAAGTTCATCCTCAGTGAATGCATCCATAGGAGTGTCTAAGTATTGGAGAAAGATCTTTGATAATGAAAAGGTCATCATCGATGAAATGGTTAATCTGGATTGTCAAATGATGCTAGGGAAAAATCATTGATAGTTTTCCTCAAGAAATATCATCGTTAGTGATATCCTACAAAGAACAAGGAGAAATTCCTTGAAGTTTATCAATGATGAAGAATATTTCTTTAATGAGGATAAGCCAGTGGAATAATGCCACATGGAGATATGATGTTCAATGGTAATCATAAAATGATTAATTTTTGACACCATAGAAAGGCTGAGACCAGGTTAGTATATAGTACATTAGTGTATCCCAGGTACATTCTGGAACCAATATCTGTTTTCCATTTGTGTAGTGGTGTGTCTTGTCAAGGTGAGAATATTGTCGTCGGTGATAAGGGATACCTCATGAAGGACATGTTTGCATGGTGATTCCTCGACGTTGATGTTGTAAATGTATCATCGTCGGTACTAGTAAATCTAAGAAATAGCAAGGTGTTGGAGGAAAAAGGGTCGAGGATATTTGATAAGGAGTGGGGTTGTGCTTCTATGGATGATTTGGGTACCAAAAGGTTGAAGGCCTGTGAGGACATAAAATATATTGCAACAAGGATATCGTCATCGATGATATGATATGTTTCACAAAGAAATAAATCTTATGCATTTTCTTGATGAAAAAAGGGTCATCGTCGACGATATGGAAAAGGGAAGGATCTGTGTTAGGAGAGAAGGGTCGATGATATCAAAAAGGGAACCTTTATTTAAAGAAAACCATTGATTTGGTGAGTAAACAGATATGGATCATTCACCAGAGGAGGGTCATTGGAGTGATTAAGAGTGGGGGGATATGTAGCTCTGACGACTAAGAGGACACATGTCAACACTTGATTGGATAAGCCATGGTGTCTTGTGATGATGTGTATGTCCAGGTTAGTTCAAGTGTCAAGTTGAGGATGGGTCCACGTGTCATGTGGGTGACGTGTCACATGTCAGAGTGATTTGTATTTTTCTGTCATGGTTAGTGATGAGTCTTGGTAACACATGCCATGCCAAATGGCATGTGGTGGAAGTGCCATAGGTCATAGGTTCCATCTGGGGAAGAAAGAGAATGTTAACTATCAACCAATTTTGTGGAACAGATAAGATCGAGGTCGTTAATTTCCAACTCCTGAGGGTCATTGGATATGGTATATGAGAGCATCATCATAAACAATTAAAGTAGAGTGTGAAGGATAGGTGTGGTGAAGCCACTATGACAAAAATATCATGAGGGTGTCATCGTCGACGAAGGTTCAGTGCCATCCAAGTGATAGAGAAGAGGGACTCTGACAACAAAAAGGTCTTTGTCGACAAATGCATAAGAGGACTAAAGAACCTAAATGGAGAAATCCCCACAACGAATAGGACACATGGTGGTTTCCACATAAGTTCCACTTGGGTGACACATTGGATGGTACACATGAGAGGGATCCACATGAATTCCATGTGACCATGAGGTGGAAGAGATGATTGAATGCTTAGGAAACTTCAGGAGGCCATAAATTTTGACCTGTAACACAAATTTAAGTATGGTTACAATCATTGGAAATATCTCATCGAGCAGAATCCAAACATGAGGTTTTCTTAGGGAAAATAATAGAAGAAAATAAAGAGAAAAAATAATGAGAAAACTCAATAGGAATTAGGTCTAGGTTTTCAAAGAAAGGAAAGGACAAAAGAGAAGGAGATCAAGGGATTCTCCCACATGTATCTCAAGGTTGTAGCAATCGTGAAAAGAGGAGATCTTACTAATATTTTCATGCAACCACAGAAAGAGATGAGAGAAGTTTTTTAATTAAAAGGACACTCGCCAATACATGAGAAATATTACATTTCCTTTCCTTTAATCAAACTTTCCTTTAATATGAGAAATATTAATGAGATGAGAGAAGTTTTTTAATCAAACTTCTGAAAAAGTATTGAAAATGAAGAAAATGAAGAGGAGATTTTTCTCGAAGGAAATCATCTATGATATGGATTAAATAACTATCGTGATAGCTTCATGCACCTAATGTCCAACACATAGAAATGATTAGTGACCTTATGATTCAAGTTAAGAGTTGTCGAATATATCAGAGTATAAACATGAATATGTTAGGCGCCACATGCTAGCAATTGTATGAAGACTTTGAACAAGTAGTTCAGAAAAATAATTAATAACCAACATCAAACTAATTCAATATATGCACTAGATAATCAAACCCTACCACCACATAAGATCATCAAGAACTTTGGAATCTCTAAAAGGTATGAATATAATGTCTCAATTCCATCATAGAAATGTCGATGAAACATCATAGGTAAAATAAGAATCATGAAGACATTTGAAATCATAATATCAAAATATATAGTAAGCCTCCATAAAACAAATCATCAATCAAGACCAAAACCCAACTCCCTCATGGTAGACAAGGAATTAAAGTTAGGCTCAAATAGTATAGGATTAGGCAATAGGTTTGAAATTTTAGTAGGGGGGGATTTCCTTTTTCTTGTAAATAAAAAGTAAAGGGAGGTTGTTGCGGCTACAGAACAACTCTTGGAAGATGGTTCACTAAGTCACTCTTACCACCCATTGCTAGAGATGTCTCCATGGGAGTTGATTTCATCGAACAATAGGCAATCAAACATTCTCAATATTTGGACCAGGTGTATTCCTAGTATGGCACACTTTATGATATAATTCCTAATTCTCCCCATCCATTGAATGATCCATCAAGACCAACCCTGGAATCCCATGCTGATGGCATGAGAGGTTCTGTAAAAGTGCAGTTTGCAACCCAGTCGACTAGGAAAAAAGGTCACCCAACCTTCATCCTAGCCTCATCACAAAATTTTACAAACACCAAATTTCCCTCTACTTCACAATCCTCTGAGGTGACTAGAGTTCAATATGCTTCATCTCAACAACCTAGAGGAAAGAAGAAAAATAAATTTAACTATGAAAAATATTCTAACCAGTAGAGGAGTACAAAACCCCAAACAACTACTGAAAATAAGCCAAAAATAAAGGAGAAGTTTCATTGCCTTATATGTGGACATGACCATTACACAAAGGATTGCCCCCATTGTGATGAAGTCACAAAATTTTTGAATGAAACTATTGGCACAGGGGCAGACCCAGGGTTCAATGCTACAACAATGCACCAACGAAACCCTAACTATCGACCCTTTCGACAACACTTGCGAAGCAGATGAAGTCTCACCTGAGGTAGAGGCAGGGGTGGTTGTAGGAATCAGATGTCTGCAACCTTATATGGGACACCGATATGTGATTAAAACACCTTAACAAAGTAGTTATAAGTTACATCTCATCAATATTTAACCAGAATCTACTTCGCAGATAAAACCCTAATTACAGAGCACCACAGTTTTCACCCAGATCTAGCATATTCAAGCACTAAGAACATTCACATAGGTTAGATCTAGCATTCATCCCTATTATTAAGCACAAATCATTAAAATATCTATCTATCATTCATCTATATCAAAGCACTTAAGAAAGTAACCACATAAACACATCAATATATTGCACAAAGCATAACAATGCAGGATATACGTGGTTCACCCCCAGCCTAGGGCTACGTCCACCAACTCTTCTTCTCTTTTATTATCTTCAGTCAATTAGATACATGCACAAAGCCACAAGATCCTACTCCCCATAGGATAGGATATCTGCATGCACCTCACCAGATCCTCCTTCCCCAAGCTAGGTTACAGTACAAAGATTCTACTCAATCTCTTATAGTCACTTTCACTTAGCGTTTCAAGTCTCACACAACATGCACAAAGCATGTACATTATCACTTGCACTTAGAACTTGGTATCACACACTTGTTCCTTTTCACTTAGAATACATACACACACAGAGAGAGACTTACTTACATCACCTAGATTTCTATTTATGCATTACAAAAGAGGCCGAAACATGGGTAAACCCATGGGCCAACATCCCCATACCTGTTACATAAGCCCAAAACTCAAAAGGCCCTAAAAAAGGGCTGAGATACCATGATCTCTATTTCGACTTGCGCTTCGCCTTTGAAAACCTGTTGAAGTCCCAAACATACGTCAAACCTGACCAAGGATACTCAAAACTTGGTCAAAGGCCAACATGCCCCCAACACTCACCTATGACTCGTCCCGAGTCACTATGGTCTGGGTAGCTATGATTTGAAATCCTTGAGATTGGCTCGAGCTGCTTCGACTTGTTTTTGTTCCACAGACTCCTATTCGTCGAACTCTTGGATTAATGATTTGTTGACAGGTCCCTCTAATCGTTGCTCAGCTACAGTGGTGACTTACTCTAGTTTTTTTCCTCGGCTTTCAATATCTGTCAATAGTTGGAAAGCCTCATCCTGAATTGATTGGAGTCTCTTATTCACTTCCATTACTCTGCTCTGAATGGTGTGGACTTGCTGTTGGGATTTTTTTTTTTCTTGGGATTGCTTCATCCTTTCGACTGTTGACAGGGGCTTCAACTGCACCTGTACTTTTTCTCCTTGTTACTTTGCCTCCTAAAGCTATGACTCTAGTGTCTTTAATTCAAAATCCTAAGTGAGTCACTCATAAGTCTGGGCACTATGATCACTTAGTTTTTTACATTCCATGGTGAGGGCATTGATTCTTTCAACTATGCTTTGAGAAGTTCCTTCTCTTTGATCTCGTACATCCTGCAAAGTGTTGTGTTGGCAAATCTTTAACAGACAGTGCATGCTTGTATACTTGTCATTGATGGAAAGTACAACAGTGAAGATGGCATCAGTACAGAAAGTATGAAATAGATGGGCATTATGAGAAGACACTGTAGGAAGGGTTTGTAGGGTTTGGTCATAATGGATTATATATGCTGTAATGCACCATCCCTTCAACTAACGAAAGATTTCAAATCTATTACTGTCATGTTCAGCGCTCATTATTGCTGGGTGAAGGGATCGACCCAAAGTTCAATGGTCTCCAATTCAATTGTCAGGAGATCATGCTGAAGTTTCAGTCTAGAATGATGTCTCTGGAGGGGACACAAGTTGTGCCAGAAACTCGGAAAGGACTTGTTCATGTAGCTAGGGGAGATGAGGGTTTGTTGCACTTTCAATGGATTAATCGAACAAGTAATGTGGTAGAAGTTGATCAAATTGTATTTCCAGATGAAGCTATATTTGAAAAGGTCCAGGAAACCCCCGAGCGAGTGTACATCTTCAAATTCAAGGAGGATGATCGCAATTTTTTTTTTCTGGATGCAGGTTTCCGATGACCGTAAGATCAAGTGTTGATTGGGACAGTTGATCTGGACCATCGACTCCATTTAGGAGTTTTGTGACTCACAACTTGGAGAGGAAAGAAATATGACCATTGAAATCATGATATGCGAAATCACGATTGAATCGCAGTCGTAAGATCGAGGTCTTGTTTTGGACCATTGATCTGAGCTCCATCTCGGAGCTTCGCCTATCACAACTTGGAGTGACAAGAACCTCTACCATCAAAATAACGAGATGCAAAATCATGATTTATTCCCAACTGTCAGAGAAAGGTGTGTTCTGGACCATTGATCTGAGCTCCATTTCAGAGATTCGCCTATCGCGACTTGGAAAGCAAGGAACATAACCACCGAAATCGCGATATGTGAAATCGCAATTTAATCACAGCCGTCAGATCGAAGTTTGTTCTGGACCGTTTATCTGAGCTCCATCTCAGAGCTTCGCCTATCGCGACTTGGAGAGGCAAGAAACATAAATGCCGAAATTGCAATATGCAAAATCGCGATATGATCTGAGCCATTGAATTAAGATCAGATCTGGAACGTTGAATCATAGGACAAGTCGTTGACTTGGAGTCAACGGAGCATGGTGTGGAAACTCCTTTTATTCAAAGCGGGCTCCTTTTATTCAAAGGTAGTTCTGTAAGCTTAAACATGACAAGTCATGAAGGGACTTTAGCCTCTAAGCCCCCTCTGTTTGATGGAACAAATTTTTCCTTCTGGAAGATTAGAATGAGAACATACTTAATGGCCTTGGTTGCTGATGTTTGGGATGTATTAGAGACTGGATATACAAAGCCTGTTGTGCTAGCCTCCAAGGATGATAAGTTAGAGTTTATTTTTAATGCTAAGGGAATGAATGCTATCTTGAATGGACTTGCTGAAGCTGAGTTTGTAAAGGTGATGCATCTTGAAACTGCCAAAGCAATGTGGGATAAACTTATTAGCAGTTATGAAGGAAATGAGAAAGTAAAAGATACCAAACTTCAAACATACAGATTGAAATTTGAACAACTAAAGATGAATGAAGATGAAATAGTTAGCAAGTATTTTTTAAGAGTTGAAG
The DNA here is from genome assembly GCA_009831015.1 of Picea engelmannii. Taxonomy (NCBI): domain Eukaryota; kingdom Viridiplantae; phylum Streptophyta; class Pinopsida; order Pinales; family Pinaceae; genus Picea; species Picea engelmannii. The sequence goes on along the minus strand of ML786486.1, from coordinate 249,599 downwards.
AACTTGTGAATTCCATGAAGGGTCTTGGTGAGAAGTTTGATGAATCACTCTTTGTTCATAAGATTTAAGATCTCTGCCAGATAAATTTAATCCAAAAGTCTCTGCAATAGAATAATTAAGTGATCCTAAAACTCTGTCCATTGATAAACTCCTAGGAACTCTAACTGCATATGAAACGAGAACTAACAAAGATAAATCGAGTACTAGAGAAGCATATTTTAAAGAAGACAAGAATAATGATTCAAATATAGATGATATTGAGGAAAAATTTGTGAGAAGGTTAAAGAAAGGATCAGGAAAATATCAAGGCAAGTTGCCCTTCAAATGCTTTAATTGTGGTAAGATAGGTCATTTTGCATCTAAGTGTCCCCATTAGAAAAAGGACCAGAACTCTGATGATGAAAAGAAGTACAAATACAAGAAATATAATAAGAAGAAAAGTTTGGTTGCAAATAATGACAATTCCTCAGAAGACACCGATAGTGACTCTTCCTATGAAGATAAGGCAAATGACCTCATGCTTATGGCCAAAGAGGATTATGATAATAAGAGCATAGGCAGTGATGATAATGATGAAGAAGTTGTGGTTGATATGGAAGGAGAATTGATCAGTGCACTGGAAGAAATTGACAGACTCATAATTAAGAACAGAAAGCAAAAACAATTGTTGATATAGTTCGAGAAAGAAAGTAAAAAACCTGATGAAGACTTTGCTCTGCTGAAAGTGGAATTAGAAGAGGAAAATAAAATAGAAGACATACTGAAACAACAATTGTCAGAGAAGAAAGTCAGGTGTGAAGCCTTAGAAGAAGAGATAGTAAAAACCATAAAAGAAATGGAGAAGTTTAAATGATTGTATCACCAAAGTCTTCCAAGTATTAAAGCCTCAGAAGGATTAACCTCCATTTTAAATCAACAAAGAAATTCAAAATTGAAAGTTGGATTGGGATATGAAGAAGGATCAAGTAGTGATCGTCCAAGTAATACATAATCTATCAAGTTTGTCAAATCCTCAAATATTGACAACAGTCACTCTGCAGAAACAAAGAAGGAAAATCAACCACCAAGAAGGAATGAAAGAAAAGGCACTAGAACCAAATTTCTAGATCAGAAAGATTATCAGCATGAAATAAATCGACCTCCTCAAAGAAGATAGACTTTTTCAAGGTACAAGGATTTTTTCTATGGTTATTGTTTTCTCTGCTCTAATTTTGGTCACAAAGATATAAATTGTTCTTTAAGATTTAGATATGAACAATCAAGATATTCAATGAATAACTATCTTCCACAACAAAGATTGAGACAACCAAGCAACAAACAATCACAGACCATAAATCATGTATTGACTGGGAGAAGGACATAGGTGAAACCCCACAATAATTATAAGCATAACAATCGTTATGATCTATTATTCAATGAACCAGAATGTTACAACTGCCATAATTATGGACATGAAGCTGGCAACTATCACTTAAAGAATTACAAGTCATATTTGATCCCCACTACTGAAAATGCCAAAGTTTAGAAGAAGAAAGTAGATGACAAGTGTGGATTAGTATTATCAGCCCAAAAACAAAATAATCCCTGGTATATTGACAGTGGATGTTCCAAACATATGACCGGAGACAAAAGTAAGTTTATAACTTTAAGTGAAAACAAATCAGGGAATGTAACTTTTGGAAATGATGCACTAGGAAAAATAAAAGGTAAAGGAATGGTAAGACTAAGTAATGGAAAAGGAAAAGCTCAAGATGTATTGTTTGTAGATGGTCTGAAACATAATCTACTAAGTGTCAGTCAAGTTTGTGACAAAGGATGTGAAGTTGTTTTTACTTCTAAATACTGTAAAATAAAGGCTTTGAGTTCAAGACATCTGATTGCAAAAGGGATAAGAACAGAAAATAATGTCTATGTGTTAAAAGAAGAAAAAGAATAATGTCACTTAAGCAAGTATGATGAAAGTTGGTTGTGGCATAGGAGACTTGGACTCCTAAATTTTGATCATATAATCAAGCTCAGAAACAATGGGGCACTAAAAGATCTTTCGAAGATATCAAAGACATATGACTCTATTTGTAAACCCTATCAGATGGGAAATCTTACTCGCACTCAATTCAAATCTAAAGACTTTCCTTCAACAGAAAAATCTCTCCAGTTAGTACATATGGATCTATGTGGACCATCAAGGAAAGAAGGTACAGGAAAAGAAAATTACTTTATGTTGATTATTGATGACTATTCTAGACTAACTTGGGTTTCCTTTTTGAAA